>CM024763.1:16524992-16773137 GCA_014218235.1 Colocasia esculenta
GGGGAGAGAGAGAGATAAATAAAAGGAGAGAAGCACTGAGGGTACCGGGTATTTAAAATTGTATACATTTTTTTGCATTAAAGTCAGCCACGGAAAGAGAACCACCGCATTTTATTTGAATTTGAATGACGTTGAGATTTAGCAAGTTTTATAAAAATTATGTGTAAAATTTAGTAAGATTTAAAAAAAAATTAAAACTGCAAAATTTTAACAAAATTATGTGTAAGAAATCAATTAAAGAAGGAGGAATCGCTGCATTCTATTTGAGTTTGAATGGAGGTGAGGTTTAGCAAGTTTTATTTGAATTTGAATGACGTTGAGATTTAGCAAGTTTTTATAAAAATTATGTGTAAAATTTAGCAAGATTTAAAAAAAATTAAAACTGCAAGTTTTAAAAAAATTTATGTGTAAGAAATCAATTAAAGAAGGAGGAATCGCTGCATTGTATTTAAGTTTGAATGGAGGTGAGGTTTAGAAAGTTTTTTAAAAAATTGTGTAAGTTTAGCAAGATTACATTACGGTTTAGGAAGATTTTTTCACTGATTTTAGTGGGAGACTTTTTTTTTAATAGTTGTGTTAAATGAGTGAGGAAGAAGAGAAAGTTGTGAGATTTGGTAGGAATAAAAATATCATGTTACTGCCACTTGGCTGTCCCCAAACTGAGAAATAATTTAGGCGGGAAATAAGTTATTTTTTGTGCTGCCACGTGTACATCTAAAACTGAATATTATTAGTAGTACTAGATCTTTACTCGTGCGTTGCACGATTTTTTTTAAATATATATTTAATTATAATAAATTTATAAATTATAAATTAGATTTGATATGATTGTTATTAATAATAATAGAAGAGTATTATATAGAAGAAAAGAAAACCTAATTTTCATACGGAACACTAAATAAATCAAATATGAGAGATGCATATTATAATGGAGGCGAGTACTTATATTTTTAGATGGGGGGTGGCAGATTAGATAAAAAATATTATTTTTTGTCAAGGACGGGCCAAATGGAGAAAGGGAGAGGATTTGAATTTTAAATCTTGCGGTGGCAGCACATAAAGAGAGAAAGAAATACAAAAATAGAGAGAAAGAAGAAGGGGGATAATTTTAGGCGATATCACATATCTCAGTTTGGGTGGGAAAAGAAAAATTCTAGTGCTGTCACGTGTATTTCTAAAACTGAATTTTATTATAATAGTATAGATATAGATTGGTGCCACGTTTTGACCATCTGGGCTTGACGCTCCCGTCCTTGTATTGACTTGTCAGCGTATCTTCCCTTATGTAACGTGAGAAATATTTAGTGTATATTTTTTTAGTGTGTATTAAATGATCACACTTATTAAGAATGTGACATCTTCACTCTTTAGGGTTAAAAAATTAGTTTTAGAGAGTATATTATATACCTCTAAATATAGAAATGATACTTTTTTAATGAGTGTATCTAAATTTATGTACACTAATAATATACATTAAATATTTCTCGTAATAAAACTTTTGTATGAGTAGCACTTGTTACCGGTGAGAACGAATAGTAAGTGCGGTCCAGACGCCAATACATTGGTGGGATGCTCGAGTTCCTACACCCCACCTGATTTTCTATTTGGTGTAAGGAGAAATACTTAATATACAGAGTTCATGCGTCGGGCGTATGGGTACCTCACAAATATATACCTTCACCATGTAAGTTATTATTATTTTTTTGGATAAGTATAATGAAAGGTTGGAAGAAGGCCAAGATCTATTGTCCTATTAAATGTGTTAGACTCATTTGGTGTGCCATAGACGACAGTAAAATATCATAAAATTATTGTAAGACAGCATTTTGACGTTCGAAATGTCGTAAATTATTGTGCAGCATTTTTCTTAGATTGGATACCATAAATCGCTACTTTTTAAAAAATGGGTACAGGCAATTGATCAGATATTTTAAAACCGGTGGTCTGAAAATTATACAATTTAATTGTATAGATACTAAGGTTAATGATTTCAAAATCAGTGTTTATATTATGAGAAAAATTTATTGTACTTGTGCAAAGTGTACAAGTACAATTCTTGTGAATTTTTTTTATCCATGTGACACCAATTTTTATGGTGTCACATGAGTAAAAACTCATGTGCATGATGTCACATGGGTAAAATACCCATGTGACTTGTACTTATACACTTTGCACAAGTGCACAAAGCCTCTCTCTTATATTATTCTATGACGCACTAAATGACTCCTAAGAAAAGAGTTTTTATTGGTAAGGTACAATTCAGATGCATCGTTCTTCTCGTCTTTTAGAAGGTAACAATTCAAATCACTGTCGAGAAGGAGATGAAACACCTCACACACAGGTGTCCCTAATCCCTAGCTTACAACACTGTGAGAATCTTTTCAATTCCCTCAAATGTTTTCTATCTCGTCTCCCTATGTTCTTTGCTCTAAAAATAGTTTTATTTCTCAGAATTTTCACAACTGAAACTCCTTTTAAGAAATCCAAAATTATGTCCTCACAGGTTTTGTGGAGCTTGCTCCTTATCGGTAGCTCCAACTTGTTGAGAACAACAAAACGGCAGAAGAGTGACACCCCCTTGTCCCAAGAATCACCGCACGCATCGAGCACCTTGTTGAAGGCTTCATGAACAATAGATTAGTATAGTTGTCAATTTCTCTAAAGTCATGGAGTGTACTAATTTGAACACATCTATTAAAAATATGTCACTACAAATTTGAAAGCATATATTTATTCCCCCAAAACTAATTTTTTGAATCTTAAGTGGTGGAGATGCCATACTCTTAGTGAGTGTGCCCACTTAATGCATATTAAAATGTGTGCATTAAATATTTCTCATCTTTAATATATGGTGATGTTACCAAGGTGACCTACGTGTTGTTGTCATGGGACACTTCGGCTATTGATTAGCGACGGGGCTACATCGCTGGCACAGTACTATGTTAGAAAACGGACCTCTCCTAACATTACTGGATACTCATGGGCCTTATAATTCTTTCAAACTATTTCGTTCCACCACAACTACGCAGAGCCATTAATTTGGGCTGACAGATTTGTACTCTGTAAGAAGGGGTGGACTAACTGTATAGAAACATGTGGAAATGGATTTTTCGATCCATCACAAATTTATTTAAATGTAAAATTATTTATCATGTTTTCATGTGTGTACTGCTTATTACAAATTTAAGTCCCGTTTAATACTAAACAAGTCACTATTACGAAAGATGAATCGGTAATCGCGGAGCGCAGGCGTGCCAGTCGCCGAAACGACAACATGTTCTGCCTCCGAGAGTCGAAGGGCTTTAGGTCTATTTGCGCACTATTTGACTTCGTCAAATGAAAGTAGAGATCGGGTTGGGACCAAGATCCCGCCGTTGCCTAAGCACAACGACGTTAATTACATCCCTTTAAGAGAGAAAACCCTTTATTAATCGCCAGAATAAAGAGTCTCGTGGCCTTTAACGGAAACATCCGATAAAAGATATGCATAGAAAATTAAATTTGATTACGCCTAAAGCAAGACGATCAAAATATAACATTCGACACAATCTTTTTGTATTATTGAATTGATTCCAACATTATTTGTTTCTTTTGGTCTTTTGCATGTTTATCATCTTCGATCTTTTATTAGATTTTGTTCTTTTATTTATTGGTTTTTGGTTTGATTTAATTTTGATTGTTTGGTTTGTTGTAGGGCTTTATTTGATTTCAAATATCTCTTCATTTGTTTCTTGGAATTATTTGAGTTTGCAATTTATTTGAATTTTATTCCAAATTGGAAGGTTAACTCAAAATTATTTGATTTGACCCTCTTCTCTTTTTTTTTAAGATTATTTGATTTGTAAACTTTGAATTTATATATATTTTTTAAGCCATCTTATTCATATATTTTTTTATGTTTGATACGAAATTATGATGTTGCATTCCTTTTTTTTAACTTGATTTGAACTTGTGACAATTTTATTTTAGATGGTTTGCTTTATTTAACTTTTGTAAATTGTTGTTTGTCCCTTTTTATTTATTTATTTATTTATTTATTTATTTATTTATTTTGAGTTGATTAAATGAAAGAGGCAATACGTGTGTATGAATAGTGCAGATCGGTGGGGCTAGTGGATGGAGAGAGTGTGTGTAGCGATGTGTATGTATGAACAGTGCAGAACGATGGGGTACTGTATATGGGGACCTGAACGGTGGCTTTATTGGGATTGAAAATGAATAGGAAAAAAATTGAACGGTGGCCTGCTCATATATACAATATGCTGAATGGTGGCCATGGAAAGCTGAACGGTGGCCTGCCTATATGCAGGTATGGCTGAACGGTGGGGAGGTGCTGCCTGCACCGATCAGGCTGAACGGGGGCTTTTGTTCATGGGGGCCTGAATGGTGGCACATGTATGCATGAGTATGGTCTGAACGGTGGGGGGTGTGCACCACCGATCAAGCTGAATGTTGATGGCCAATTGAAATTGTTTGTTTCTTTTGATATTTCCTCTATTTTCATTTATTTTGTCGTCATTTGTGACTATCATTATTACTATTGTTATTTTTTGTTATTGTTACTTTCCCTGTTTGTCTTTGCATTTGATTTGTTAATCGGATGACATACATTGCACCGGTATTCATTTGTTTCTTTTGCACTCACGAAGTACAAAATAAGCCGATATAATTACAACATGACGGAGTAAAACCCGGGTCACTCGGTATAATTTGTCATGACAGGAATCATCCCTGCCCACCATATGTTGGGATGATCATTTAGTGCAAACACCTACTAACCTAAGGTAATGCACACGGGATGATGTTCGCCTCATAGCGGCGACACGATGTTTGCCAATAGTACCGAATCACAACACAAGTTGCTTGGGGGCTATATAGGCACAAACCAATTCGGGAATCATCGCGGCGAAAATTCGGCAGCACCTCCCCTTATTTTACATGTGGGGGGTGTGCATGACAATCGTCCACCATGATGGAGACGGTGCCAAAAAAAGAGTGTTGATGCCGAAGGCAACAACATTATGACACATGGTACTGGTTCTCCGGACATATCCAGGAAAGGACCATTATGTACCAAGGCCGAAGGACGTTGTAATCCTGAACGGTGGTATCTCATGGTGAAGGAATTCAGAATGGCGACCTTCCATAGTGAAGGAAATCTGAACGGTGACCCTTCCACAGTGAAGGAAACCTGATCGGTGGCCTTCCACAATGAAGGGAACCTGAACGGTGGCCTTCCACAGTGAAGGAAACCTGATCGGTGGCCTTCCACAGTGAAAGGAACCTGAACGGTGACCCTTCCACAGTGAAGGAAACCTGATCGGTGGCCTTCCACAGTGAAGGGAACCTGAACGGTGGCCCTTTCTCAGTGAAGGAAACCTAAACGGCAGCCTCCCATGGTGCAGAAAACTTGAACGGTGGACTTTCTACAATGCAGAAATTCTAAACGATGGGCTTTCTACAGTGCAGAAACTCTGAACGGTGGCTATCTCATAGTGAGACAGTCTAAACGGTGGCTATCTCACAGTGAGACAGTCTGAACGGTGGCATCGCCCAGGACCACCGTTTAGAATTTAAATGCCTAAATCAGGAGAAATTGATATCAACATCTTAAGGAGCGATTTCAAAATTATAAAATTGAAATTTGGGGAAACTTTGACAGTGGATAGAAATGAACCAATAATTCAATTGGGATCACGTAAGGAGAAAGCATATTGTTTATTTTTTTTTAAATGCTAATACATCTCACATGGAGGAGGTGAGTGTTTAGCGGGGCATATAGAACACTCGGTGGGCTGTTGTATACACATATTGTTCAAATTAATCAAACTGGACATTCGTAGCAAAAAGGGTGGCATAACAAGCACCCATCACTACGAACTGGTAATTGGCCCAGAAAAGGCACTTGAACATTCTGCTGTACAATCCTCCACTGACCGAATTGAACATAAGAAATAAGGTTCAATTCAATGTGTGGGAGGAATGGTGATTGATCGGCGGTGGCAAAGCAAAAGAAATAGATAATCCCAAAGAAATCATATGCTCGGTTAAATAGGACAAAAAAAAAAAAAGAAAACAGGAATGCAAAGCAGGGCGCCATGCTCTCAGTTCAGGGTCCTCATGCCTGCGTTCCAAAGTATTTGACAACGTGAAATTCTGACCATGATGGGGGGAAAAAAGGAACAAAAACAATAAGATAGTGCATTAAAATAAAGTCTGATCATCAAATAGAGAAGACAACTTTGGGGTTCCCGTAAGAACACAAAGGGAGTACACAGGGGAAGAAGGGATAAAGAATTCCTAAGATAGACAGGTCAATTCCTCCTCCCCTCTCTTCCTCACTTTCTCTTCTCTCTTTTCTTTGCTCTCACCGCAAAATTCCCAGACGAAAGGGGGGTCTGCCGTCCTCCTCTCCTGCTCCTCTGCCGCAGGAAGCCCTCACCCAGATGCCCTTTTCTCTCTGGCCGCTCCTGCCTTCCTGCTGCCGCCTCCTCCTGTTGCATGGCCAGAAAAGGCTTTTTTTAAAGGGGCCCTTTTCTGAGGGTTGCGGTGGCTGGGATAGCCCCTCCTCCTATGAAGATTTACACCAAGTGCCATTAGTATGCTATATAGACCATGCACTGCTTTTTTTTTTCTTCTTGGGCTGCTGGCCCATTCATGGCCTGGTAGCTGCAGAATTAGGTGCAAACAAATGCCCCCCACCTGGGGACGGTGTGAGTGAGGATCGAACGGAGCGGCGTCCGCAGGTGTACCTCTCATGGCCTTGTTTAAACCCATCTTGTGTTTTGTCGTCGCTCAGCTTAATTACTGTCGATCTCTTGTTGCTCTGTTGTCTTGTAGCATCTGGTGGTCTGTTGTCTCGTAGACGGCTGGTGGTCCTTGGACGTGTTGCCATGCCGGTGGTTCTATCAGAATTGACATCCTCGTCTTGAGATTGACAGTCAATGAGAACTGTTGTGACAACATCTTGTGAAGTTTGTGAGTTCACTGGATGAATAGCCACTGAATTGGTGAGGATTGCTGGGCTAGAAGCTTTTTAACTTTTGGAAGTGTTGAACTGGTGGCAATCTTGAGCTAGTGGAAGCACTGCACTTATAGCCTTCTTGATTCGGTGGAAGCCCTAGACTGGCAGCTCCTTCAAATTGTTGAGATTTTTCACCTAATGGGACGTCTTGAAGACAGGATTCTCGAATCAGAAGCCCTTTTAAATTGGCGAGAGCCCCAAATCAATGGCCTCCTTCAATTGGTAAGGCCATGTAGGCTGGCGACCTTTATGGGTTTGCCATTCATTGTGCTATGTTGGCCTGTTGAATGAGTTGATGGGGCACGCCAGCTTGCTATATGGTCCGGTAGCCCCCTGTGGATTTAGTAACTGACAATATTGCTTCCTTTCTTCTGAGTTGTCTTGTCGACCGCTTGCCTTGAAAATGCAATAATTTGATCCCGAAATAGTGCTAAGACCTTTGCAGGGGGAGTAGACTATTTCCACATCGTCGTTGCTGACTATGATAACCAGACTGTCGCTTTGGAGATCTTGTAGCCCTCATCAATGCCGATTTGCTAATAGCTAGATTAATGAGCTCTTGTCTTCCTTTTTGACTTTTGTTTTCTATTGGTGTCGATCGACTTAATCATTCGTCGGCACCTACTTCATTGGGTGCCGACAGATTTAGCTAGAGTGCATGCGTCGACCCCTGCAATTTAGTCATTTATCGCCACCATCATGTACCGACACCTGCTCCTCTGGGTGTCGACAACTTTGGCTTGTATAGAGACAAGCTTCGGCTGTCATGACGACAAGATTCGCCTGGTATAAGGACAAGCTTTGACTGGCATGAAGACAAGATTCGCCTGGCCCGAAGACAACTTTTGATTGGCGTTGAGATAAACTTCGACTGGCCAGAAGATAAGCTCTCACTGGCATGAAGATAGGCTTTGATTGGCATGAAGATGAGCTTTGATTGCCATTGAGAAAAACTTCGGTTGGCTAATAGATAAGCTCCCATTGGCACGAAGACAAGCTTTGACTAGCAAGCACAACTTTTGTCAGGATTTTCTTTCTAGAGACTCGAAGCCTGCTTGTCTTTGGTAGCAATCTTTGGATCTTTTTTTTTACATTATCGAATTGAGCGCCCTTTCGGGTTTTCACTCAACTCGACCCCCTCTTACTTTTGCCTACGCGCCCTTTCGGGTTTTCACGTAGCGGGGTACCCAATTTTGCTCATGGCGCCCTTTCGGGTTTTCGTCATGACCGGATTTTAGGTCCTTTTTACCCTTGTCCAAAGGACAAGTCTGACGAGACATCTCTATTTTTAGCCTCTCTCCTTTTTTTTTTGGTGGCACTGACCTTCCTGTAATTGTCTGTATGACGGGACCTTTTCCGTCTGTTGGCTGTTGGAGTGACGGGTCCTTTGCCGTCTGGCGACTATTGGATTGACGAGATCCTTTGCCGCCTGGTAACTGTTGGAGTGATGGGAGCCTTCGCCGTCTGGTAACTGTTGAAGTGACGGGATCCTTTGCCGCCTGGTAACTGTTGGAGTGACGGGAGTCTTTGCCGTCTGGTGACTGTTGAAGTGCCGGGATCCTTTGCCACCTGGTAACTGTTGGAGTGATGGGAGCCTTTGCCGTCTGGTAACTGTTGGAGTGACGGGAGCCTTTGCCGTCTGGTGACTGTTGAAGTGACGGGAGCCTTTGCCGTCTGGTAACTGTTGGAGTGACGGGAGCCTTTGCCGTCTGGTGACTGTTGAAGTGACGGGATCCTTTGCTGCCTGGTAACTGTTAGAGTGACGGGATCTTTTGCCGCATGGTAATTGGGTGACGAGACCTTTTGTCGTCTACTGATTGCCAAAGAGACGGGACCTTTGCCATCTCTTGGCTGTCGGGGTGACGGGAGCCTTTTCCGTCTAATGATTGGGTGACGAGACCTTTTTTCGTCTGATGATTTCCAAAGAGATGGGACCTTTGCCATCTCTTGACTGTCAGGGTGACGGGAGCCTTTGCCGCCTGTTACTTGCCGAAGTGACGAGGCATGGTGTTGTCTTATACCCATCAAGGTGATGGGGCCTAGTATTGTCTGGTACTTGCCAAGGTGGCGAAGTCTGGTGTTGTTTTATACCCATCGAGGTGATGTGGCCTCGTATCGTCTGGTACTATGATCTTGCTAACGCTTGATCTTCGTGCTTGTTGATGTCTTGGCATTTGACTGATCCTTGTTGTCATTTTTTTAATTTTCTCTTTATCGAATTGGGCGCCCTTACAGGTTTTCACCCAATCCGACCCCCTCTTGCTTTTGCCTACACGCCCTTTCGAGTTTTCATGTAGCGGGGTACCCGATTTTGCCCACAGCGCCCTTTACGGGTTTTCACCATGGCTGGGTTTTGGGTCCTTTTTACCCTTATTCGATGAAGCGACTCGAATAAGTCCGACGGGGCACCTCCATTTTGAACCCCCTTTTTTCTTATTATTTTTTTTTGGTAGGGAAAACCGCCATCTGCTCGAGCTAGTTGACGACTATGATCCCATGACCATGCTATTGATTTGGCCTCGTGTCGCACTAGCATGATTACTAGCGAGACTCTGCTATCGCTCGATGTAGATCTCTTATGTTCGCCATTGTTGCCAATTCTTGATGTGGTCCCGACGTATCAACATCAATGACGATTTTGATCCTTCGAATTTGGTGACTCATGCCCCTGTTGTTGTAATAGCAACGTCTCTTGATGACCGAGCTCTTCATTCATCGAATATGTTGCCCGGGTCTGGTTCTTGTTCCTCCTCTTGCTGCCTGAGATGCTGGTTGTCGAACTGTGGGTGGCATGCATGGTACAGCTTCAAATGCCTTCCATTGAGGGGTGGAAATTGGACTATACCCCGATGGTCGACTATGACGTACGCGCCGCCCTCATAGACCCTCTATATCACGTACGAACCGGTCCAATTCTCATTCAGCTTACCCTTTGGGTTGCCAGCCATGACCTCTCTTCTTTTAACCATCACGAGGTCCCCTTTCTTGAACTCACGGCCCTTGACTAGCTTGTCAAAGGCGCGTGCTATGCGAGCCTGGTAGACTTGAATATTCTTTTGTGCTTGTAGCCTTTTTTCCCTCCAAGTCGGAGAGTTCTTCAAGTCTTCTTTCAATGTTGGTCTGACTCTCAGGAGCTAGTCCATGTTGAATAGCTACCCTGAGAGATGGCACCTCGAGCTCCACCGGGACCACTGCCTCAGAACCGTATACCAGGGAGAAAGGTGAGCAGCCCGTTGGTGTCTTGTAGACAGTCCGATAAGCCCACAGAGCCTCATACATCCTGTCTTCCCAGTCTCTTTTATTTGCGCTGACTGTCTTGGCTAGCAAGGTGCATAGTGTCTTGTTGAAGGCTTCTGCTAAGCCGTTAGCCTGTGGATTGTAAGGAGTAGAGGTTCTCCAGTCTATTCTGTACCTGGCAGCCATTCTTGAAACCTTCTGGTTCTTGAAGTGCATTCCATTGTCTGATATAACCCGGTCTGGACTCCCGAATCTAAAAATAATATTTCGCTGGATGAAGCGAGTCACCAGCTCTCCTGTTACTTTTCTTAACGCCACGGCTTCAGCCCATCTTGAAAAATAATCAGTAATTGCCAAGATGTACTTGCACCCAGAGGAAGAAGGTGGCAAAGGGCCCACGACATCGGTGCCCCATTGTGCAAACGGCCAGCTTGGGATGGTCGGATGCAAGTGTATAGGGGGTTTTCTTAGTATGACTCTATGCTCTTGACATCTTTGACATGTCTTGGCAAATTTGCCACAGTCTTCAAACATAGCCGGCCAATAATACCCGAGCCTCTTGATCTCTATTTTCATTTTGGGTCCGGCCTGGTGGGCGCCAGCAATTCCGGCGTGCACCTCCTTCATGACCCTCCAGGCCTCTTCAGGTGACAAACACCTCAACAGGATCTTATTTTTGGCGTCTACCATGATTCTGAATAAGACCCCGCCCCTTAGCTCATATGAATCTTTTACCCGGACCAGCTTGATCCGTTCTTCTCTTTGCTTTGGCAATTGCTGGTGCTCGAACCATTGCAGCAGGGGCTTTCTCCAATCTTCTTGCCTGACCTCTTCTGTCACGGAGACTTCCTCATGGTTATTCTCTTCATCTTTATGTTCATTTTCTATCATGCTAGGAACCTGTCGCCGATTCATGACGATGATTTCCAACTTCCCGTCTGGCGGCACTGCCAAAGAACTAGCCAGTTTTGCCAGAGCATCTGCCTGTGCATTCATGCTTCTACCGATGTGTTCTATTTCTATTCAGTAAAATTTTGACATTAATCTCTTGAACTTTCGGTGGTAGGGAAGCAATTCTGGCTTCTTGACGTCAAACTCCCCTTGTACTTGCCTGACAATCAGCATTGAGTCGCCAAACACCTGCAGTACCCTGATGTTCATGAAGAGGGCCACTTGCAAGACAATGATTAAGGCCTCTTACTCAGCTTCATTATTTGTACACGGCTTGCTGATAGAGCAGGAGGTATGTGTAACCTCTCCTTCTGGTGATTTCAAGACGATACCTGCCCCCGCTCTGACTCTTGCTCTGCCATGTGTCGACTCTTCTATTCTTGAGGCCCCATCAAAATACAGCTGCCAGGTAGCTGTCTGTAGCTGGTTCACTTCAAGGGTCTCATCTTCTGGTAGCTCGGTAACGAGCGGAGAATTTTCTGGCACAGGGTGCGCTGCAAAGAAGTCTGCCACTGCCTGACCTTTGATTGCTTTCTGGGGGACATACTTGATGTCAAACTCCATCAACATGACAGCCCATTTACCAATTCTCCCTCTCAGCGCAGGCTGGGAAAGTATATATTTGATGGGGTCAGCTCTGGATATCAGCCTGACCTCGTGTGGCAGCATATAGTGCCTCATTTTCTTGGCTGCAAATACCAAGGCCAGACAGACCTTTTCAATTGGAGAATATCTATCCTCCGCCCCGACCAGTCTACGGCTGAGATAGTAGAGGGCCTGCTCTTTTCCTTCTTCATTTTCTTGTGCCAACATAGCTCCCAAAGAATGCTCCATGGTTTCTATGTATAGTATGAGAGGACGACCCTTTATTGGAGCGCCCAGAACTGGCGGAGTATTCAGATATGTTTTCAGGTGGTCCAGGGCGTTTTGGCACTCCTGGGTCCATTGGAATGGGACGTCTTTCCCCATTAGCTTGTGGAAGGGTTGACATCGCCCAGATAGATTTGAGACAAACCTACGAATGTAGGCCATCCGTCCTTGTAACGATCGGAGCTCCGTCAAATTCCTTGGCGGTGGCATCTCCTGAATAGCTTTGATTTTGACAGGGTCAATTTCAATTCCCCTGTATCGGACAATGAAACCCAAGAATTTTCCACTGGACACCCCGAATGCACATTTCATTGGGTTCATTTTGAGTTCGTATTGTCTCAACCTTTCGAATACGACTCGGAGATCAGCCAGATGATCTTCTCTTTTTTTAGTCTTGACTACCAAATCATCAATGTAGCATTCCACCTTCTTGTAGAGCAACTCATCGAAGATTTTGGTCATGGCTCTCTGGTACGTTGCCCCAGCATTTCTGAGTCCAAAGGGCATCCTTTTATAATGGAAGATTCCTTTAGGTGATTTGAAAGCTGTATGGACTCTGTCTTGTTTAGCTATCCATATCTGATTGTAACCAGATGATCCATCCATAAAGGACAGCGCCTCATGCCCAGTAGTTGCATCGATCATCACCTCGGTGATTGGCACCGGGAAGTCATCTTTCGGACAAGCTTTGTTCAAATCTCGAAAATCCACACAAATTCTGATTTTTTCCATTTTTCTTTTTGACGGGTACAATATTTGCCAGCCAGGTGGTGTACTGGTTCTCTTCAACAAAGTCAACATTTATCAACTTATCAACTTCTGCACACACCTTGTTGATCAGCTCTGGTCTCATTCTCCTAGGAGATTGTTTGACTGGCTCAATATTTGGGTCAATGGCCAAGAAATGTTGAGCAACTTGGGGGCTGAGACCCGGCATCTCCTTGTAGTCCCAGGCGAAGCAGTCCCAAAACTCCATTAGCAATTGGATGTACTGCTCCCTTTCGACTTCTGGAATAAGGGCACTAAGGAAGGTTGGCCTATGATCATTTTCCGTGCCAAGATTTATTTCTATTAGCTCATCAACATTGGCCTGACCACCATCCTCGAGCTCTTCAGGTGCCGGCTGCAGGTCTACAAGACCCTCTTCCTCATTTTCTGCTTCTAGCACTTCCAAATAGTCATCTAGTTGACCTTCATCTGGTGTGCCTCTTCCGATCTCTTCTAATTGCTAGACTTCCTGATTTAAGTCTTGTAAATTGTATGTTGTAATTGCCTGGCCTTGTATCTCTCCCGGCTCAGTGAAAATTGATTGGGCAACTTTGTCATTTGTCAATTCTTCTGCCACTAGCAGTATTTGGGTGATAGATGGCTCCGGGGAAGTGCATATCGGGGATACTAACGCCTCCAGGGGAGATTCTTCATTTGCAATTGTGTCTATTTCGGCTTCAGGTCCCTCTTCCAGATAGTCATCATATACTACCCCTGAGGAGTCCCTTTCTGTTTGATTGGCAATGCTGATCATGTCGACAGTGTACTGTCCTCCCAATGAGAAACCAAGCCCTGGACATGGCGTGATTTTCAACAGATCCCTATCCATGTTTGGAGGATACCACAGCCTCATAAACATCTCTCTTTGACTGAGACGTTGATAGGAAGGGATTTGTTGTCTCATAGTCATTTTGGTGACTGCAGATGACATGTTGGGGAGACCCAAAATCGGCACAAGGGGGTCTCCAATCTCTTCGGGAATCTGACAATCATCATCCCTTCTTATTAAATGCTCTTCGGCTGCATAGAAGACCGTGAAGCACCCACATGGGTGGGATATCACCATGGTCTTTAATGCTTTCACTGTCTGGCAGTCAACCTCAACGATTGGCTTCGTGAGGCCTTCTGGGACCAGGATGGATTTTCCTTTTTCATTCCCTTCTTGTATGTTGAGGTCGTGCATGCAGACCGGGGTATCGCATAAATGCACAGATGCCCCCTTTGTTGGTGCAGGTTCTGCAGCGGCAACCCCTGGCGGAGGTGGTGGAAACCACTCATCTGTGATGACAACCTCTTTCTCTTTACCCTTGAAAGGGGTCTGCTCTTCTGAATGCTCCAGGTACAAGCTTGCATCTAGGAGATGACACTCATAAACTTCGAATGGATGTGCATCGGCGAAGGTTCTGTGCTCCTCCCCTCCTTTGATGTATTTTATGCACTGGTGCAACGTGGACGGGACTACCCCGTTCTGGTGGAGCCAGGGCCGACCTAGCAGAGCTTTGTAAGATGTGCTCGCATTGATGACGTGGAACTGGACTTTTGTCACAAAGTCTCCCAGAACCAAGTCAAGCTCCACAACCCCCAAGGGAATCTCAAACTTCTGATTAAAACCCGCTATCCTCACATCATGCACAGAAGTGAGGTGCACATCGAAGTGGTACTTCTGGTATATTTTGTACGGCAATATGTTGACTGCTGCTCCGGGATCCACTAGGATTCTGTTCAGGGGCAGCCCATTCAATTGCCCCCTCATGTACATCGGCCTATTATGAGTAATCATGGGGAGGAGCATGTCCTCCGGAGTGAACGTAATGGACTCCGTGTTGACGGAAGCTGCCTCTACTTGCATCTCTGCCAAGCACGCCTCATAGTGTGTCGGAGCCTGCAGGGCTGAAATGATCGCCCTTCTAGTTTCTTCACTGAAGGATAGAATTTACCAGATGCTGAAATGTGTGGGAACCTTTTTTAACAGCTTGATGATTCGGTCGGAAGCTCCCACATCATCCCGCTTCAGTTTCTCTTGGTCGTTTAGATGGCTTTCTGCTTGAACTTCAACAACAGGGCCAACTGGCCTTTGGCTGGCCTTCTTTTGTGCCTTCGGGGGTGTAGATGCCACCTCAGCTTGTTCCTTGGCCGCTAAAAATTCGGCAAAGGATGGAACCATGCCCCCAGTTTCTTCATTCTTGTACAGCCCTGGAGGAGGTGGAATTTGTGTCCCTCATACCTCAGGCTCAGGAATCTGGTAGGATGGCTCTCCTCGGAAGATAATATTCTGATTTGCTGGGGCCGGACGTCCCCATCTTCTTCCAGTTCTAGTTTTAAACTCGAGCCCTGAAGACCCAACCTGGTTGACGTCATTGGATGAGGAACAGATTTCCTCATCATCATGATGCTCCACCAAGCCCAGGAGAGACGAGATGGTGTTGCATGAAAGAGTTGCAACCATTTTCTTCTTCTTAGGTCTTCTCTTCTTCTTCTTTTTAAGTTCAACTGGCTCTTGCCCCCAGAATAACTCCTCTTCAGGCTGGGGCGTCTCTTGTGCAACGGGTGCTTCCAGAGTCAGCTTTTCAAGCTCCTCCCATGGCACATACTCTTGTAATCGGACATGATATCTGTCCAGTTGTTCATACTCATCTAGCTCATTGATTAATGCCTGCAACCGCTCCAGTGATGGGTTGCCCTCTCTGTACAATAGCAGGGGCGTCCGCCTCCTTCTGTTGTTGTTCCTTGGGATGACGAACTGGGGGAGTGTTTCATACCACACGGGAGTGACCACTGGTGCAGGTGGCTGGGGTGTTACCCCCCGAATTTGCACTTGTGGTACTGGCTTTACTTCTTGAACTTGCACCTGTGATGCTGGTTTCACTTCTGCTTTCTTCTTTGCTCTTTTAGGCACCTCATGCCATCCCTCCTTTTCTTTGATAGGAGTGAGGACATAGTTCTCATAAGTTTTCTGAGTACTAGCCTCGGAGATCTCCTCTGGCAGTTGTTGATATAACGAGATCATGTTGGCTGCAGCTTGTCGAATAGGGGGTTCATGTGGCTGAGGAGGATTTACTCTGTACTCCCCCATCTGCAACCCTCCCTTTTTGACCAAACCTTCCATAATATCTTTGAACACGTAACAATCTTCTAAAGCATGTCCAAGGATCTGGTGGTACATGCAGTACCGAGGATCGTCTTTCTTCGAGGCTTCATCCGGTCTTTTAGATGTTGGGAGCACGATCTTGTTGTACCGGAGAGCCCACTCAAATAAAGTTTTGGTCTTCTCCTTAGGGAAGGAATATGGTTTCTTCACCTTGTCTTGGAAGGGGATGAGCTTCCTCTGAGGCCCAGGTTTGCTATCAGAAGATCCGGCAGCTGCTCCGCCTTTGCTTTTCTCCTGTTCAAATGTCTTGAGGTCAACAACATGTACCTCCTTCCCTGCGGGCTTCTTTTCAGCTGGCTTGCTCTTCGGTGCGGAGGATGAGCTGGTAGAGTATTTGACCAAAAAGGCCTCAATCTCGGCCACTACATTGTTCAGTCTATCAAAGGATCGGATTTCCATCCCGATCATCCTTTCCAACAATTCTCTCTTCAAGTTCTGTTTACAGATCTGCACTGCATCTTCTTGGTGAGGAGGACGCTTGCACCTCATACTGAGGTTCCTCCAACGTTGGATGTAGTCTAATGCAGACTCATCATTTCTTTGTCTAGTTGCATAGAGCTCAGCCACTATAACCTCCCTCTCCGCTATATAAAACCTTTCTCTGAACTTTTTCTGCATATCTGCCCAGTCGGATATAGATCCTGCAGACAGACTGGAATACCATTCAAAGGCTAATCCAGTCAGAGAAGAGCCGAAAAATTTGAGCAGATAGGACTCGTCTGAAGCCAAGTCCCCCATCACATTGATATAGTATGCAATGTGTTCTTTTGGGGATCCCCTTCCATTGAACTTGTCAAATTTTGGGGGCTTGGTGATGCCTGGAGGCAATCTTTTCACAGCATGGTGTGCAGGATAAGGCACCCTATACACGTCGAAGGCGACATGCTCCCCATCACCCCGCTCTGCCAGCTTCATCTCAATCATTTGCTCTACCATCAATTTACTGATGACGGTGGGGTCCACTTGTTGAGGGTAGAAGTGGGCTGGCTGATTGCTTGGAGTATTTATAATGGCCACTGGCGGCAGCAATGGCGGCGCTTGATTTTCAACTTGATGCTCAGGAACCTGAGTCGGCAGTGAGTGCTGCTGCTGTTGCAGGTGGTCTGATTGTGGCTGGTATTGCTGTTGTTGCTGCTGAAAGAACTACGGCTGTAACAATTGATATTGGGCTTGCGAGTGCTGCTGTTGCACGGTAGTCGCCGGTGACTGTTGTGGCTGCTCATTCACTGGCTGCACGATAGTGCGCTATGCTGAGACTCCCACTGATCTTGAGGTTGCATGGGGAGTTTCCCCTAGACCTTCAGCTTCTCGGACTATGTGTGTAACGACCCAGAACCCGCATTACCAGTAACAACCAGTAACCCGAATTCTGACCCGCTAACCCACGAGACAAGCTCGGAAGGGTAGGAATTTAAGAGTCCGAGGAGACTATATGTAAGAAGATACACACCATGCAAAGCAGTAAAATTTCACTATATCAACATATCATATACAATCTCAGAGTCTGAGACAAAGTACAGAGTACAGAAGTACAACAAAAAGGTACAACTCACTGCAGCTAGGGAGCACCAACACCGGAGTGGCTAGACTCGCCTGGAACGGGAGTCGACGAAGACCCACCTGAAAGGGAAGGGAGTGAGTCTCAAGAAAAGAGACCCAGTAGGGAAAAGTAACCCCACCGGCAACTAAACTAAAGTGCGGAAAGTAAAAACTGAAAGTAAGTACACGTCGCACCACAACACAAAACTGTAAACCACGCGGCTCAGTAACACACACTCACACACACAGCAAGTAGGACTCAGCTAGGGTCTGTGGCTCGGCGTCCCGTCACCACAGAGGCTCTCAACCCCAGCCACGTGTGCACACTACAGACGCTCTCTCTTGCGTCTGGTCCACGACCGGTTTTTCCCCTACGCTTGACCCTAGCGGTAGAGAAGGGGCTCCACGGAGACCGGCTCAAAACCACCAAAAGGAGTACGCATAGGACAGAGTCGCACTCGATGTCCCGGCTCACTAGCGGAGGACAACCACACGCTAGTCGTCTAGACGGAGTCGCACCCACGCCTAGGTAACACAACAGAAACGGGTACACGGTAACGCAACGCGCGTACAACAGACGGAACACACTCAACGTCTGAAACCCCGTACAGTAGTAAACACCTCGTGCCACAAACAACTACTCTTACGCACAGGCGGAGTCACACTCTAAGCCTGTCCCACTTGTGCTATTAGGGTGGACATCACATGTCAATCGCCTCTAATCACACAACTCAATTCTGCTGGGACACAGGATATAAACGGCCTGATCGATTGCCGCCAATAAAGGGTAAACGGCAACCCCTATGCCGCCAACAATAACTAAACGGCAGTCGACCTTGTCGTTTAACTCATCCCTGAAGATCTCAACGTCAACAGATGTGGACGTTGATATCTTCAGTCCCCCATACCCAGAACTGAACCGAATCAGTCCCAATGGGCAGAAACACTTAACTAAACTCTGACTGATGGAGGGAAACACTTCCTCTCATCAATCTACACTACCAGAATATCATAAATAGACAATCTAACACCTAGATTATCCAAACCACCCTCAATTCCGGCATGATATAACCCAAACCCTAAACCATGATTTGCACATCAATTAAGTTAATTGGACATGCTGGTTTGCTGGGGAAGGTTACAGGGGTTAAGTCCCTACCTCAGAATGCTTAATCAATCCCCAAACAGCCACCAATCGCGCCGGATCTCCCCGAAGACTCCGCGCGAATCACGCCAAAACCTTGCGATTCCCGCCCGATCTAGCAACGCCACACGATCCAGGGGCTTTCCACGAGCTCAAATCACTCAACAGAAGCTACAGGAAACAAGAAAGGCTAAGGTGGAAGGAAGGAGAGGAAAGGAGAAGAAGAAGCTCTGCTCTCGGGCTGTCCTATTTCAACAGGACTGGTTAGTCGACGTCCACATCTGTGGTCGCCAACTGAACCGCCAACAGACTGACGTCCATATCCCCTGCCGCTGAGTTCATCCTCAGACGTCCACATCGCTGGACGCTGACTCAGACTTAACGGCAAGCCCTGGCCATCAACAGCAAGTCAACGACAATGGTCATGTCGTCGACCACACAGAACCACTACAGACCCAATAAGGATCCATTAAAAACCCGATACCTTACAATGTGGCTCTCTGCTTCTTTGCCTCTTATCTGCCTTTTGAGCGCTTCAATCTCAGCCTGATACCGCTGCAGCAAATCTAGGACAGCTGGGTCCAGATGTGCAAAAGCAGGAGTCTCTTGCATCGTGCCCCCTGCCATTTCTAGTGGAGGCGGGGGAAGCTCGTTGCTGCCTCCACTACCCTGAGTGGTGATAACATTGGCAGTGACTGCCGTCCCTTGCATTGCCTGTGCATCAGTATTCCCATACGTGGCTGCTAGGGCTACTGTCGCGGCTCTTCTTCTGGTCACAGCACCAAGTCTCTCTGCTAGTTCAATGATTTCTCCATCCTCAGTGGGTAGAGCCCCATATCGGCTCAACACACCGGCCATATGACATGCAAAAATTCTCAAGCTCCCATTTTGGTCTCTCTCGACCCTTCGGGAGGTTTGAGGGTGAAAGGATAACCTTTCGAAGACTGATACCCGGGGTTTGGCTCTCTCGGTCTGCTCATGAATGTGTCCACACGGGACATCATTTTCATCAGAACTACTCCCGGCTTCATCATGGAGTGCTTCCATAACTTGTAACATCCTCGCCCTCTGCAACGGGGAATTTGTGAGATGCAATATATGGTCGCATACGACCTTTGCTGCCCCCGGTCGATCATGAGTTGTGGAAACCATTGATACGGGGGAATTCTCTCGGATAAGTGGGAGGTGAGCTGACCTCCGCAATTCCGCCCTCCTGTCGTGGAAGCGGGCATAAGCACATGCCCCTCTCTGATGAATCCTGGCCCTGAACCCTCTGGGTGGTCTGTGATAGGTAGGAATCCTCTCGTCAGCTACCTCTTTTGGAGCTTCCTCTTCCAGCACAATTTCCTTCGATCTGGGCTGCTGCACCTTCTTAGGTCGCCAGACCTGTTTGAACTTTATGGGTTTCGGGGGCAGCTTCCCCTTGAAAGTGTTGTTCATTGCTTTCTTTCCAGTCAATGCCTGGAAAGTGTTCTCAACAGCCACTGCCGGTATAACTTGCTCCGGCTCAATCCTGCTGCGCCCGTTGTTTAAATTGATCCTCACCTTTCCCAACAGTACGCTCTTTCCAGAATTGGAAAGGCGAGCCTGATGAGAGATGATTTTCTCATCCTCTTCAGCTTGTCGTTGCTTTCTCTGGGCCCTCTTGCCCTTGTTCTTCTTGCCATGGTCCACATGGTGAACCTGGCAGCTCAGCTTCTCTACAGCTTCTTCACTCTTATCTTCAGCTTCAGGATGGAGCACGTCCACAAAAGCGACCCCCAAGAAATTGGGGAACTCTACGACTGGGAGAAAGGCCCCAAAGCGGGTTGGCACGGCCAGATAGCCGTTCCGAGCATGGTCCTGGACAAGCTGGGGTCCGAAGCGTACCTCCGCCATCAGTATGTTAGTACCTGTTAGTTAGACAAGCAAACAATTAGTATTGAGTAAAAAGGCCGCGAGGCTTTCTATTCTGGCGAAAAGATGAAGGGAAGTTTGGTCCCACCGGGCGTGCCACACTGTGGAAATGGATTTTTCGATCCATCACAAATTTATTTAAATGTAAAATTATTTATCATGTTCTCATGTGTGTACTGCTTATTACAAATTCAAGTCCCATTTAGTACTAAACAAGTCACTATTACGAAAGATGAATCGGTAATCGCGGAGCGCAGGCGTGCCAGTCGTCGAAACGACAACATGTTCTGCCTCCAAGAGTCGAAGGGCTTTAGGTCTATTTGCGCACCATTTGACTTTGTTAAACGAAAGTAGAGATCGGGTCGGGACCAAGATCCCGCCGTTGCCTAAGCACAACGACGTTAATTACATCCCTCTAAGAGGGAAAACCCTTGATTAATCGCCAGAATAAAGAGTCTCGTGGCCTTTAACGGAAACATCCGATAAAAGATATGCATAGAAAATTAAATTTGATTACGCCTAAAGCAAGACGATCAAAATATAACATTTGACACAATCTTTTTGTATTATTGAATTGATTCCAACATTATTTGTTTCTTTTGGTCTTTTGCATGTTTATCATCTTCGATCTTTTATTAGATTTTGTTCTTTTATTTATTGGCTTTTTGGTTTGATTTAATTTTGATTGTTTGGTTTGTTGTAGGGCTTTATTTGATTTCAAATATCTCTTCATTTGTTTCTTGGAATTTATTTGAGTTTGCAATTTATTTGAATTTTATTCCAAATTGGAAGGTTAACTCAAAATTATTTGATTTGACCCCTCTTCTCTTTTTTTTAAAGATTATTTGATTTGTAAACTTTGAATTTATATATTTTTTTAAGCCATCTTATTCATATATTTTTTTATGTTTGATACGAAATTATGATGTTGCATTCCTTTTTTTTAAAACTTGATTTGAACTTGTGACAATTTTATTTTAGATGGTTTGCTTTATTTAACTTTTTGTAAATTGTTGTTTGTCCCTTTTTATTTATTTATTTTGAGTTGATTAAATGAAAGGGGCAATACGTGTGTATGAATAGTGCAGATCGGTGGGGCTAGTGGATGGAGAGAGAGAGTGTGTAGTGATGTGTATGCATGAACAGTGCAGAACGGTGGGGTACTGTATATGGGGACCTGAACGGTGGCTTTATTGGGATTGAAAATGAATAGGAAAAAAACTGAACGGTGGCCTGCTCATATGTACAATATGCTGAACGGTGGCCATGGAAAGCTAAACGGTGGCCTGCCTATATGCAGGTATGGCTGAACGGTGGGGAGGTGCTGCCTGCACCGATCAGGCTGAACAGGGGCTTTTGTTCATGGGGGCCTGAACGGTGGCACATGTATGCATGAGTATGGTCTGAACGGTGGGGGGTGTGCACCACCGATCAAGCTGAATGTTGATGGCCAATTTGAAATTGTTTGTTTCTTTTGATATTTCCTCTATTTTTATTTATTTTTTCGTCATTTGTGACTATCATTATTACTATTGTTATTTTTTGTTATTGTTACTTTCCCTTTTTGTCTTTGCATTTGATTTGTTAATCGGATGACATACATTGCACCGGTATTCATTTGTTTCTTTTGCACTCACGAAGTACAAAATAAGCCGATATAATTACAACATGACGGAGTAAAACCCGGGTCACTCGGTATAATTTGTCATGACAGGAATTATCCCTGCCCACCATATGTTGGGATGATCCTTTAGTGCAAACACCTACTAACCTAAGGTAATGCACACGGGATGATGTTCGCCTCATAGCGGCGACACGATGTTTGCCAATAGTACCGAATCACAACACAAGTTGCTTGGGGGCTATATAGGCACAAACCAATTCGGGAATCATCGCGGCGAAAATTCGGCAGCACCTCCCCTTATTTTACATGTGGGGGGGGGGTGTGCATGACATTCGTCCACCATGATGGAGACAGTGCCAAAAAAAGAGTGTTGATGCCGAAGGCAACAACATTATGACACATGGTACTGGTTCTCCGGACATATCCAGGAAATGACCATTATGTACCAAGGCCGAAGGACGTTGTAATCCTGAACGGTGGTATCTCATGGTGAAGGAATTCAGAACGGCGACCTTCCATAGTGAAGGAAATCTGAACGGTGACCCTTCCACAGTAAAGGAAACATGATCGGTGGCCTTCCACAATGAAGGGAACCTGAACGGTGGCCTTCCACAGTAAATGAAACCTGATCGGTGACCTTCCACAGTGAAAGGAACCTGAACGGTGACCCTTCCACAGTGAAGGAAACCTGAACGGCAGCCTCCCATGGTGCAGAAAACTTGAACGGTGGTCTTTCTACAATGCAGAAATTCTAAACGGTGGGCTTTCTACAGTGCAGAAACTCTGAACGGTGGCTATCTCACAGTGAGACAGTCTAAACGGTGGCTATCTCACAGTGAGACAGTCTGAACGGTGGCATCGCCCAGGACCACCGTTTAGAATTTAAATGCCTAAATCAGGAGAAATTGAGATCAACATCTTAAGGAGCGATTTCAAAATTATAAAATTGAAATTTGGGGAAACTTTGACAGTGGATAGAAATGAACCAATAATTCAATTGGGATCACGTAAGGAGAAAGCATATTGTTTAATTTTTCTTAAATGCTAATACATCTCACATGGAGGAGGTGAGTGTTTAGCGGGGCATACAGAACACTCGGTGGGCTGTTGTATACACATATTGTTCAAATTAATCAAACTGGACATTCGTAGCAAAATGGGTGGCATAACAAGCACCCATCACTACGAATTGGTAATTGGCCCAGAAAAGGCACTTGAACATTCTGCTCTACAATCCTTCACTGACCGAATTGAACATAAGAAATAAGGTTCAATTCAATGTGTGGGAGGAATGGTGATTGATCGGCGGTGGCAAAGCAAAAGAAATAGATAATCCCAAAGAAATCATATACTCGGTTAAACAGGACAAAAAAATAATAAAAAAAGAAAACAGGAATGCAAAGCAGGGCGCCATGCTCTCAGTTCAGGGTCCACATGCCTGCGTTCCAGAGTATTTGACAACGTGAAATTCTGACCATGATGGGGGGGGGAATGGAACAAAAACAATAAGATAGTGCATTAAAATAAAGTCTGATCATCAAATAGAGAAGACATCTTTGGGGTTCCCGTAAGAACACAAAGGGAGTACACAGGGGAAGAAGGGATAAAGAATTCCTAAGATAGACAGGTCAATTCCTCCTCCTCTCTCTTCCTCACTTTCTCTTCTCTCTTTTCTTTGCTCTCACCGCAAAATTCCCAGACGAAAGGGGGGTCTGCCGTCCTCCTCTCCTGCTCCTCTGCCGCTGCCTTCTGCCGCATGAAGCCCTCACCCAGATGCCCTTTTCTCTCTGGCCGCTCCTGCCTTCCTGCTGCTGCCTCCTCCTATTGCATGGCCAGAAAAGGCTTTTTTTAAAGGGGCCCTTTTCTGAGGGTTGCGGTGGCTGGGATAGCCCCTCCTATGAAGATTTACACCAAGTGCCATTAGTATGCTACATAGACCATGCACTGCTTTTTTTTTCTTCTTGGGCTGCTGGCCCATTCATGGCCTGGTAGCTGCAGAATTAGGTGCAAACAAAACTCGATGTTATGCAAGACGGGTACGAAAACATTTCCCTGTATGCATATAGAGATGCCCAAAGACATTGTTAGTTAAGTATGAAAGAAGATCTCACCTTTATGACGAGGTTTAAAAATCAATCGCCCTACTTTGTCAGCGTCCGCTCCAGAAAGGCTCTCCCTCAGATGAAGTGTTTAAAAGTTGGATTGTTTAATGGTTACAATAATCTTCACATGAGACTTTATAATCCCTTAAGATGGTAGACTACACCAATTCTCAGGTTGGGTCGTTTGGTTTAGGCTACCTTTAACTGGTGAGCTGTTCGTTTTCGTGCACAATCAGAAGATCAATGGAACAGGAACTGTATCCAGGGGAAAGATTTTTGACACGTACCAATCTTATATCACAGAGTTTATAAACATTAAAGTTGTTCATTCTTTTCTTACCAATGATTTTACGTATTTATATTTAAGGATTTAAACGAGTTGATACGTTCGACGAGTAGTTCGATATTCGATTCGATAAAAATTCGATTCATTAACGAGCTGAGTTTGAACCAAATAAAAAAAAAACTATGTTCATAAAGAAGTCGAGTCTGAACACATGTGAGCTCGACTCGATTATGTTCATGAACAATTCGTTTAATTATTCGTTAAGAACTCGATTAAATATTCGTTAAGAATTCATTTAAATACTCGTTAACAATTTGTTTAAATATTTGTTATTAAAATAAATGTTAACTTGTTATTTTTATAGAGTTATTATTAAAGTATGAAATGTTAATGAGGACTTAAATATAAAAGACTAAACATTAACATGCACAAATTATATAAATAAAGTATTTATAGAAAAATTGATTTTAATAATACCAACTGAATAAGGGCGTATGTATAAAAATAGATTTTTCAGGGTTCACAGGCACCGTTGGTTTCATCTTCTTCCTCCAGACGCCGCGACGCACCTGCGCAGTCAAGGGGCACCACCGTCGGCCCCTCGGAGTCCTTGGTGATCGTCGTGAACCCTCTCCCAATGTTAGACGAAGGTCCCGACGATGGCTCCGACAGCTATTCGAGCTTCCCACCTTGGCCACCTTGAGAGCCCCTCCCTATGCACAAGCACCGCTTGACCAGCATCGTCGAACACCAACCACGGCCCCTGCGGTGGCGTTGTTTGGCTGCCTACCCCCTGCACCCCTCGCCCACCCCAGCACGGCCAACATCGGCCATCTACGCAGCAACCCAATGAAGCACCAGTTTGGCCGTTTAATCCCATATCAAATATGGGAGGAAACATGCCTTTTTGGGTTGCTTACAAAAAGGGACCCTAAAGCCCTCTTGTAAGCCATCAAATAAACCAATGAACTGTTAAAAAAGGACAAATTAATTAAAAATTCTTATCAAATATTTGACTTATTTTTTAATCCTTGACAAAATTATAACTCATTACAATAAGCGTTATCACATGTTCCAGTATACGTTAAACTCTGTTATAGTAAAGACCTCTTTGTTACAATCAAAGATTCTTAATTAATTTATCCTAAAAAAAACTATTTTGTCTACCAAGATAAGAATTTCTCATCCAAAAATGGTTTAATATTTTAAAATTATTTAAATATTCAATTGACTTTACTATTGGGCTTCAATTTAACGAACCTATTTTAAAAAATAAAATTTATTTAAATCTTAGATTTTAAGTTTGAGTTACAGCTCAAGTTTGAGTTTGAATTTGTTAAGAACTCGATTAAGTTAAACGAGTTATTTAAAAAATTTGTAATGAGTTGAGTTTGAATATTAGTTGAAAAAACTCTGACAAATTTTGAACAGAGTTCAAGCCCATGAAAAATAAACGAGTTCGGACGGAATATAACTCGACTTGACTCATTTACACCCCAACTTGTGTTTGAAGATCTCTCCACCTATCTGCCTCAGAGGAATGACAATACAGGATCTTTTCACAAAAGGGAACAAACGTTTTAAAATACACTACTTCCTCGGCAATGTAAGTTTACACGCATCCATAAAGTGAAAATTCTATTTTCTTTCGTAAGGAAGAAACCTTTCTTCCCAGGGCAACACGAGAATCTATGAAAAGACGGCACGGTGGGATTGGTCGGGGATGCAACACGGCAGCATGAGAATACTGTGTAGACAACAATTATTATCAAGTGAAATAATCGCCGCCCATCCTAAGCGGGGCTTGTAGTGCTCGTCCCAGACACAATTGGATGGAGCCCGTACAGCTCCATGATCATCTACTTGTGCTCGGGACACATATTATCCACCCATCCTAACCATCCCATCCCAAGACAGATAACGAGTGTTACTCTTATTACCAATACTTTCAAGAGAAAGATTTTGTGCACTGTGAGAAAGTGTAAAAGTTCTAGTCATCGTGCACTTCTCCCTTTCCATTGGTGGAGAAGAGAAGAGAGATCTAGTCATCATGAATATTTTCACCAATGAGAAGGGAGAAGTGTATGATGATTAGGACTTTTGCACTTTCTCAAAGTACACAAAGTCTTTCTCTACTTCCAACTGTCTCGAAATGAGATCCGCGCCAACCGGTATCTTCACCACGGCATATGGATAACTTGCATCTTTCATCAGATGAAACACACCACTAAAGGAAAAGAATGAGATGCCTTGCAAGTATGCATTCTTGTAATTCGATTTCATCCCTCGGGTGAAGCATGAAGCAGCAAACAGAGGAGAGGATCCGCTTGTGTGTTTCCCTGAAGAAATCATAATTAGACGTCAACCTCTTCGCTGGAGAGCGAAATTGGCCCAACCTGCCTGAGGTTAGAGAGCTTTAGTTTACAGCCATACCGCAAGACTTTGGTTCTGAAACTGGAAAAATCTGGCTGATCTATGTTATGTGCTGTTTGAAGAGTCCAACATTATCAGCAAGGGCGGAATGCCTGATGCCTGCCGTACTGTGCCTGGAACGGGGACTGCATCAGGGTTTGGTCGTTTCAGAGGCCTTTCCTGCTCTTGCAGGCGTACGCACGGTTTCGGCCATGGTGTGCACCTCGGAAGGCTTGCCCCCACCCCCCCTCCAGAAAGCTGAAAGCAATGATTGCACATGACTCCAGTGGTTGACATGCTAAGTACCTCATTTAATAGAACCATAGCAAGAAGAAAGTCTTCTAGACCATAAAGTCTGCTTAGGCGACCAGGAAATTGAGTATCCAGCAATGGCACACCATCTGAGATTCAGTAAAGCAGCAGCAAGGTGCTCATCTACCTCCTTAAAGATGTCAGTTATCCATGACTCAACGTCAGGGTCCTCACTGTGCACAAGAGCTTCAAACACAATCCTTTTCTCAAGGAGAATGTTTTCATCTTCTGAAATCATCCGCATGCTCAACACCTGCAATGCTTCTATGGCGGTGTTATAAAAATCGTGGTTTACATACGCAGAGAATACATAATTACAAGTAGCTGGATCGGGCTGGATTTTCTGTTGATGCATCTGCTCAACTACGTACTCAATTACATCAATACGGCCCTGAAAGTTCATGTCATTAGAAGTGGTTTCCAATAATGTCATAAAAATTCAACAAGTTAACTTTCTACAAGGAATACCTTTTTATCTGCTTCCAGAAGAACAGTGTTATATAGCAGCACATCAGACTGCATTCGTTCAGATATGGACTGTTCAACAAGCCGTAGTGCTGCATCAAAATCTTCATTTGCCAACAGAACCTAGAAAAGAAAAGAAAAGCTAACCAAATGTTCATAACAATATAATCCATCATAAGAATTATCTGAACCATCCTGACGGCCTTGCTTGTTTGCTGGATAGGAATAACTCTAATTTTGTGAGTACGGACAGGTTGTCCCGAGGTAACTCCATTTTCACTCTGATACACAATGGGTTAACCAGTAGATATTCCGGTTTAACCCAGCCCCTATATGTTGCACTCTGCTAAGCGCCAAATTAACCAGGAGATTTGAACTTCACAACAACATGAATGTCCATGCCCACCTTTATAGAAGGGTTTAAAGAATATATTTCAAGGTATCTTTTTAGAATGTGATTAATACTATTTTAAAACAATTACAATTAATAATGTGACTGATAAGGGAAAAGCTGCTTTTTCTTTAAAATGGAAAAGATCAGAGGGTAGTCACATGCAAATGGTAGGCCAAATGCTGGAAGATAGAATCCAGTGCTAACCCTACTCCGGTTTAACCCAGATCTGGATCAGCTAGTTCTGCCCATGTTAACCATTGAGAACTGAATGCATGACATTTGTCCAAGATATACCAATAGAACAGAAAAGGTTCATGTGTTGCATAAATCACAACCCCATATCCTTCAATTTGACCTAAGGTATTTGCCCCCAGTCTGTCTGGCTCTAAACATAGTTTCTGCTCCTGCTATTTACTTCCCCTGGGAACTGGTCCAGTTCCAGCAAGTTTTAAGTGCTCAATGGTACACAAGCAGGGGCTCAGTGGTTAAAGTCCTCCACTTACATCTTAGTGACCTAAATTCAAATCTCCACCCCCATATGATTAGTCCAAAAAAAAAAAACTGTAAGTGCTCAATGACATAAAACAGTTACATGGAAAATGAGTCAAGCAGATATGATTTTCCAGATTTGCATCACATCGATGAATGTTTTTCTCATTTGATACCTATGAGATGATGAATCTTGTCTAGGCATTGATGGATAAGCATCTTTAAATTTAGAAAGCAGTCATAAATTCAATAAAATAACACTGTACCAAGGATACAGGTATCCTTCCCATTTTACAAATTACAACCATGAAAGTTGACCAAAAAGACACTGATGATGGATAAGCTGGTTTCTCTACTGTAGTAAAGTTAGGCCTTTAATGGCTAATACCTTTATGAGTGCAGTATAAGTTATTCTTTGTGGATGGTAACCACTACGCAGCATCATAGACACCAATGCACAAGCAGAGTTGAAACATCTCAATATGGTGCAGCAGTCGATCATGATGTTGTATGTAGTAGAGTCAGGAGGAAAATCACCAGCAATCATATTCCGAAAAACCTCGACAGCCATATGACTCTGCGTTTAGGAGAAAAAATAAATCAGTCATAGAAGTGAAAAAGGTGAAAAGTAAAAAAATGAATAACTGTCATATATGGCAACATTTTTCATAACACTGACATATTGTTGTAAAATGCTAAACTTACCTCCCTAGCCTCTACAAGGGAATGTAACACACTATTGTATATACTTGTTCGTGGATAAGACTGTGGGTGCAAAAATAGGCTTTCTGCCAAATGTAAATACTGAAGCACCTCCTTTATCATGCCCTCACTTCCAAGCGCCCTTATCTGCAATCAAATAATGAAGTACATTACACATCAAAAAGACTTGGTGGTTCCAGAATGTAAGTAGAATATTAGCTACAAAGACAAAGAACCTGACAATGCCTGGTGGCCCTGGTCAAACTGCTATGCAAACATTGCAAAACCTTTGAAAGCCATAGAAGTGATCTTATTTCCTCAAGATAGGCTACTCATGGATTAAAAGCTGCTCCAACTGAAGCAGAATTTGGTCATTATGGTCTAGTTTGAGGGACTGAAATCTGGTAAGAAGCTTGTTGCCATATATTTTGCTAAATCGCTATTAGGGGATATCTATATGGTCTTTACCTGTTTTTTATTTGGTGTCGCAGATTGGTCAATGGATCCGCTCAAAGTCCTCACAGAATCAAAAACATAGAGACACAAAAAAAGAGGGGAAAAAAGAAAAATGTGGAAGTAGAGGACAACAGCAGGGAAGCATTGTTTCCAGTGGCCTTGACCACATCCAGCTATTTACTTTTTCTTTGATTGATGCTGCCACATCATTTACTCTTGCTGCCGCTTCATCTGTGACTGCCTACAGTTTTAAACATCAACCACCTAGGCAACTAGCTAACCTACCTAGATGACTCACAACCCTTTCCTGCATAAGTGTTCCCTGCCTCCCTGTGTTTTACAAGTTTCTCAATGAGGGTGAAATCATTATAACCCAGTTAATTAGTTTATGTGGCCTTACAAATTATGGCTTACACTTACAAGAATTGAAAAATGAAATACTTAAGGAAACGAATCTAAATAATGAGCGTACCAAGTTCTCCAGGGAAACAAAACTGTGTTGGACACCATATCTAGACATATCTGACTCCAAGGCCTGTATTCTTTTTCTGACTTCCGCATGTGATAAGATATTCCCCTCCTCATAAGGTGCATTTACATTGCCAAACAATGTAAACAATAACTCAAAGGTTCTGATGTTTGGTCTTATACTGGATTGCTTCATTTTGGCCAAAATGCGAATGGCACGTTCAGGTTGGTCCTGCATCATATGTGAAGATACAATGCAGTTGTCATTAACAATAGGTGAACAAGGCAAAGATAAGCATCTCCTTACCATAAAGTTTCACAAATTAATTCGAAAACACAAAGTCAATAACTGTATATGCTAGGTAAGAAATTCAATGAATAAGATATTAGAATTTAGAAAAGGAGCAACAAATCAAAGTGCACACTCCAGTGACAAGTACAACTGCAAAGAAGGTAGTTAACTTCATTTTATGAGTGGGTGATTGAGTGAGCCACAATGGTATTATTTCTGTATAAAAGAAAATGCTCCATGTTCATTTGAACCATTGTCCAACAAAATTCTTACATGAATAGGAAAATGCTCCAAGTAACAAAAATTATGAAGCCTGGCCTTTTGACCAAAGTCAAGCCTCTCAAGTCAACAGCATACAGTTGCCTTGGCACAACTTTTTATTAAAATTGAGAAAAATAAAAAACCCTGATAAATGTGTTATAAACACATTGATAAGACTTACAAAATTACGAAGCTTTTTTAAGGTAGCTTACAAAATTATAGAGTTCATCCACTCAAATGTGGGAAAATGTAAAAAAAAAAACTAAATTGTTATGAAACAATCGCAAAAACATGTCATTATATATATATATATATATATATATATATATATATATATATATGCAATGAGAGAGAGGGAGAGAGGATGTCAGGCCAACCTCCTCTCCAGTGTCTGTGTGGCATAGAGGGAAAAAAAGAGACAGAGAGAAGAATAAATAGAGAAAGAGGGCACAAATACAGAGATTGTGAAACACCCCATACCCACATGTAAATCACAGAGAGAGAGTGAGCAGAAAGAGAGAAAGCAGGACAAAAAGAGAGAGGGATGGTGAAATCATCCCGCCCTTTATGCGTGTGTATGTATGAGAGAGAGGTTGGGATCCTTCCCATCACCCATCTTACATGTGTTTACATGTGATTATAAAAGGAGGGAGGGGGGAAGAGAGGGCGTGGAATCATGGAAAAAGGTATCAGATCAGCCCAGGAAATGGCCTGGAGTAATCCTGATCTGGATCGGACAAGGAGGGAAGAGAGGGGATGGAATCATGGAAAAAAATATCGGATCAGCCCAGTGATTGGCCTGGACCAATCCTGATCCTGATCTAGATCGGATCGGCCAATCTGGCTGATCCACCGGAAGCATGGAAAAAAGGATCAGATCTTCTATGGACGACCCAATCCAGAATCAGCTGATCCCGATCAGGATTGGCCGATTCCGCAAACACTGACCGGAAGTTTGGCTCATCTTGGCTCAGCCAGATTTTTTTTTTTTAAGAAATAGGAAAATTCATAAAAAATAAGGAAAATGTCTTCAATATTTACATATACATTATGATATATGTAATCATACATATACATTCATGAAATATACAATCTTGTCTTATATTTACATTAATATATGATTGTATGTACATTAACACACGTATATATGTATAAATTGTTTATTAATATGATATATATACTATGAAGATATGCATATTAATTATGGTCATAAATTTAAGAGATATGTATGTGATTACATATATACAATGTGTAAATTTATTTATATGATTACATATATCATAACCACATATGTATAAACAAATGAGGTCTATCCCTTTGCTTTGCAAATTAAAATTTTTTTTCCAAGGGCTTGTATTCCAACGATGTATATGATTGAGGCCATGAATTCTCCACATGCGCACACCTGGATCGACCTGCGCAGTTAGGTCGTGCTGTTTGGCCTGAGTGGTCAGGTCATGGGGGTCAAGGGGGCAGGGCCACTTGCAGAGGTTTCAAAGGGCGGATACCCCGGAAAGAAAATTTTAATTTGCAAAGCAAAGGGATAGACCTCATTTGTTTATACATATGTGGTTATGATATATGTAATCACATAAATAAATTTACTATATAATATATATGTAACCACATGCATATCTCTTAAATGTACAACCATAATTAATATGCACATGGTCCCAGAATGTTGGGCAATGCGAAAGGAACACATTAACAACATGTGTGTAGTAGAGATGAGGATGCTGAGATGGATGTGTCGTAAGACTAAGAAAGATAAGATTAGGAATAAGTGCTTCCGTGAGGATTTGGTGATAGCTTCAATTAATAGAAAATTGAGAGAAAATAGATTTAGATGATTTGTACTCATGTACCGACGCCCAAACTTGACGCCGGTTAAAAGATGTGACCAAAAATTAGTGGATGCCAGTAAAAGAGCTACGAGAAGACCTAAAATGAGATGGTGCGATATTATTAGAAAGGACTTGAACTTCTTGAGTTTAAACACGAATATAGCACTTGATAGAAATCTTTGGCGGAAAAAGATTCATGTAGCCGACCCCAAATAATGGGATAAGGCTCTGATAATGATGATCTTTATAGTATATATACTAGTTGGGCACCCGTGCGATGCACGAGAAGATTTTAGATTTGAATACTTATCTTAAGATTCATAAGAAATATATATAGTGATAAAGGAGAAATTATCAATAAAATATTAAAAAATATAGTTCTACACTTGTGCGATGTATGGTGAATATTTATAAAATATTAAAAATAAAGGATATTATTTATAAGAATAATAGTTAAATATAAGAATAATAGTCAAATATAAGAATAATAGTTAAATATTTATAAAATATTTAAAACTAAAGATGTTTTAGTCACAAATAGATGTTTTTTAGTCAAAATCGATGTTTTAGTCAGTAATCGATGTTTTTTAGTTAACAATCGATGTTTTTTAGTCCGCAATGAGATAGTCCCTCAAAACTACTTCATAAATAAATAAAAACAAAAACATAAATAAATAAATAAATAATGACAAATGAAGTGACAACAACTATGATTTGGCTTATGTCAAATGAACCTTAAAAAAAAAACTACAATTACATCACAAATATGAAATGTTGTTTCCTGCATACCTTTCACTTGCCAAAAATGATACAATAATGGTACTATATATAATTATATTATCAACTTTTATTCATGTATTGAGAAAAATTGTATAATAACAATAATGCATAGTATAAGAAGAAGCTATTTTATTGGTTGGAAATAGAGAGTCATTGACAAATATCTACTTTCACCGGTGGTGCTGGTTTACAAAGAGTTATATTTAATATATTAAATTAATATCAAGGATAGTGCAACAATAATGAGGACATTTGGGGTACCATTACATCACATCTCTCTACAATGGCCAGCGGCACAATGGTGTGTTCGGTGAGTAGCAGGTCACCGGTCGGGTCCCGGACCCAACGCATATTAGTATACATAATTTTTTAATGATATTTTTTATATTTAAAAAAAAGCTATAAATTGAAAAATGTTATCTTACAGTATCTGATTTTAAAATAAAAATTTTAAACTAAGAAAAAAATTTGTTGTCTACTGTTGAGCAACAGTAGTTACTGTTTCATTCATGTAGCCGACCCCAAATAATGGGATAAGGCTCTCATGATGATGATGTTTATAGTATAGATATATATATATATATATATATATATAATAAACACTTTATACATATATATGTGTGTTAATGTACAATATATATTAATGTAAATATAATAGTACTATATAGTTAATGTATATATATGACACTGCATATACGTATAAAACTTCTGTGGCAGAATCTGCCAGATCAGACTAGATCCATTTGTGTGGCAGAATCGGCCGGATTGGCCTGGATTCCAAGCCGATCCAGTCTGATTCGGTCCGATTCCGGCTGATTTGCCCAAAATTTCTACAATCCAGGGGGCTACCCCCTAGACCGATCCAATATAGAGATCCAAATCGGCCGATTCCACATTCCATGGGTGGAATGGAGGAAGAACAGAGAGTGAGTAGTTTGTGTATACAGGAGTATGTGTCCGAGTGAGAGAGTGAATGGTGGAAGAGCGAGAGGATGCATGATAGTTGGAGTGAAGAGCTAACCACCAGGCAGTGAATAAACAAATCAAGCATTCACTTCATTTAGTCCGAAGCATTACAACCTTGTTTACTCCATGTCTCTTGGATTACCTAGCGCTTGCTTCATAAACAGAAATAATACAAGAAGTCAAGTAAGAAGGCCCAGCTAAAGATGTAACCTAGAGATGGGGAATTGATGTTAAGGTAAACATTTAGAAGTCTAGACGAAAAATCAAAAGTAGGCAAAAATTGGAAACTGCACTGGAAACATATAAGAAACATATAAATATATCATCATATATGGAGTATACAATAGGAAAGCAAGAAAGAAAAGAAATAAAATGAGGAAACCTAAATATAATTAGCCAATAGACCACTAGCATTCACTAGTTAGTGATGTGAACAAATATATCCGACTTTTCTAGCATAGGTAACCTCTGAAATCCCAAAATTAAAGAATAATATGCATACATTCAAATAATTTGACTGACCACAGTGTCACATGCAGCAAGAATGGCATTAAATGGATGAATGTACTTTGGCGAGTGATCAGAAATTTGATCCAAAAAGGATTCAGCCATGTCTAAATCCAAATTTTTGCTGTAACCAACTACAAGGGCCGAAAATGTATCATTATTTGGCTTCAAGTTCCTTTTCTCCATTTCTTTGACCTGCAAAGCTCATAAAAGGAGTAAGTGAGAGATAATCAACAGATTTCAACTTGAAGACATTGTTTAATTAATTCAAAGAGAAAATAGATGAGGAGACAAGTCATTTCATTTCACATCCATTGCTTATAAAAATATACACCGCATTACTCAGGTCCCAAACAGTTGGAAGAAAAAAAGAAAAGATAAAGTACATTGCAAGTCCGATCCCTTCTTTAAAAAAGAATAGCCATTGACATTATAAGGAACTAAACACTAGGTGGTTGCCAGTAAATTATAGACTATTTTGAAAGCAGCAATAAATAACCAAAGTAAACGGGCAACCTACCACTCGCATGGCATATGTAAGCCCTCTTTCAGAAATTACAGCTCTCACAAAGCCATCAAATGTATGTGGTGATGGTTCCATTCCAAGATCATGCATCTAGACAAATCATAAACTTTTAAACCATTAGTCTAATTAGAACATAGCCATCAAGAAATAAAATCACCTATAAGAAATAAGTATGCAGACCCAGCTGACAGAAAGAAACTGCAGTGCAGTAGGCAAGGAAAAAGATAAAGGAGGGGGGAGGAGGAGAAGATGTAAAAATGAAATGTTGCATATAAACCTTTCTCTTAAATGTGAATGTATAACCTACTAAGAATTTTACTAAAAGTTCCACCAAGGCAGATTGATTTTATGTTGGAAAGGGAGTCAAAACTCAAAACAACTCTGTTTCATCCAAAATATTACAAAGAGTATTGAGAACTTGAGATTAGTAGACATAAGCCATGTGGAAAGACTGGTTCATTGTTCATCAATATTCATGTTCTCATCAATTGATTCTTTACTAAGTTTTCTAGGAGCCTTAAATTTGAAATATTTGTAAACCATCCATCTCCCCAGAATAACCAAACCACTCCCCCTCGTGGATAAGAATTACATCTGCAATGCTGTTGTTACAGAATCTCCTATGTACATTTATATTTTATATGATCTTCCTTCAAATGCTGTTTCGTTGTTTATACATAAACTGCTGAAGGAAAAAATAACCGAAGGAAAATTTATCAAGATGTATATACCACATCGCTGCAAAAATGACAGAAACAGCAAAGTAACAAATTAAAAAAAGAGAGAATATTATATGAACAAGTAGCCCAAATAACCTGTACAAATAGCCGCTCAGCCATTTCATATTTCTCACATTGTGCATATGCATGTATAAGATCACTGAAAGACCATCTTAGAATCTTCTTCATTATTGCAGATGGAGTATCTGTCCGCACATCAATCTTCATATCTTTTTCCTCCATCATTTCTGTGTTAAAAGCAGCCAGCCCAATGTCAATGGCATACTCATTTCCAATTCCATTAGAGGATGCAGCGGAGCAAAAAGTTAGCTAATAGAGGCAACCTTTATGAATATCAGAGACAGTTACATTTCGAGGGAGGCCATCTGGAAGATCAGTGATCAACGGTATGGGAATATCCAACCTTGAGGAGAAAAATCTTCCTTTACTCGATATCGTTAAGGAATCATATCCTTGTACCATCATAGACACTGTATGTTGCAAGATAAGGTATGCAGATTGCAGGTCACCCAACCTCACAAAAGACCAAATGAACTTTCTCAGAGATATAATGCTAGGGTTATAATACTTTCTGAAATCTCTCCAGATTTCATGAGCTAATGATATATTTTCCTGTGCAACTGCAAGCTGAAAAATCTAGACAATCAGCAACTGACAAAGAAGAAAAAAGAAAAAAAGTATCATATGTCATATGTTAACAAGCTATGAAAGAAACATGTAATGGCAGACGCCAATCGTCAATGGATGGTCCGAGATTATTGCAAATGTTGTGTAATATAGTTCTTCTTGCTGGCTTGTCATTTCTTAACTTAGTATGTAATTGTTTTGGGGTGTGTGTATGGCCTTTCTTATAGCAGGGTTTTCCTCCTTGTGTATGTCTAGCTCTTACAATTTTCCTCTTTTTCTTAGCTCTGAAAAAGTCTATAATGATCTATTATGTCATAGATAAAATAACAAACCACCATACTCATCTATATAAGAGTAAAGTGTCAAAAGCTAGCGTTTGATCAAATTGGTTAAAGAAAACCTTAACAATTTCTTGTGCTGAATGGTTTGAATAAAGGTTCTAATCAAGACGACAGTAGAAAACAGAACAACTTTCCAGAGTTATTGATGAAATCCTATCCGCATATCATTCTAGTCTTTATGAGCATTCAATGAATATTGGCAGTTAATGAATCTCAGATCTCAAAATTGGAAGTCTACAATCATTCCAGATTTAGATCCTTCCATTTATCAACGCTTGGCTGAAAAAAAAATAATTCACTTGACATACACTACATACCTTGAGCAGCTCCCAGTATGTTATTTCAGACTTCCCAACAAGTTGCTCATCCATCAAATTCAAGCAATTATTAGCATGGGTCAAATTATGTGACTTCACACATCCATTCAAGAAAATGTTGTACAATGGCAGACAAGATCTGGTGGAATCATTTTCCCCAAGAAAAGCAAGCTGATTGAATGCCTTCACAAAGAATAAATTAAAAAGAAGTAAGCAGAAGCAACTCAGAAAACCACCGAAGTGCACAGACAATAATCAAGAAAAAAGAGCTGTTGTCTGAAAATATGAAGAAAACTCTCACTCTCGTCAACATCATGATCAACAACAAGCCATACTATATACACATACTATAGCACATAAGCAAGTACACATGAAGATCTCTCACACAGCTTTGCCCCATTGGCACATATATTTTTCAGGGCACTGCAGGACATATATTGAGCAGGTTGGGCCAGCTTTTGTAGATGTTGGAAGAGAGGAAATTGGAGATGGGCAAATAGCTCACAGCCACAGATAACTAAAATATTTTAATCGATTGTCAATAGACAGTGATGGCAAGGCATCTATGACATTATTTTTCATTCAAAAGGTTATATGAATAAATGCATATATGAGTGACAGTTCCAAAATTTTCCATGCATGGTGGGTATGCTTTCAAAATTTTCTTAAATTCAAACACTAACTCAAGTAGCACCATAGCATAGGAAGGAATAATGTCAAAGTAGCACAAAATAAACTAACATAATCATTATAAGGGATGTAAAGCAAATAACCCTTGATGACAACCTCTGCACCATTGGATGGGAAAAGGTAAGAAGAGAGTTACGGAAGAGGAGCTTGTCAAACATGGAGTCAGGATCACCTTGCCCAGATATCCCTATTTAAAGCCCAAGTATTTTTGTTTATTTCAAGATATACCCTTAACATTTTGGGAGAAAACATGGGGAATGTGGCAGTGAACCCATTCAGCCTAAGTAGAACACCAAGCTTTTGAGACATGATTCATCAGGTGACCTTTTTTTGCCTTGTTTTCCGTTATTATATTAAGCATAGAGAAACAAAAATACATCACCAGTAATCAGAATTTAGAAATTTTATGGCGAAAACATGAAACGACAAATAAATGTCTGCTGAAAACTATACCCAGCCACATGAGACACCAAACAAGGCACCCTACACAAGTGCCTGGATAAATGCTTTTCAAAGATGAAACCTAGTAGCAACCAGATTGTATGCATCCTACAAGGATTGATTATTCAAGAAACCAGAACAAGCTATAAAGTATTATTTCAAATATAAGAGACCCAAAGTTTCTTGGCACTGACAATTATATTGTGTAACTTGAGGGTGGCCCCATGGGAGTTTTCAGTCAGTACAACCCCGAGTAGTGTTCCAGAAGACCACATCTCACATTTGATCAACTGAGGAACAACAGGAAACACTCTATCTAGCGATTTTAAAGGTTACCTGAAGTCCTACTTTAAAATCCAAGCTCTCACTGCATTTACTTCCAAATGAGTACAAAAGGCAAACTATTGTTTTACTTCCAATTGCAACTGAATGAAGTGCAAGTGAAAAGACAAACAGGTTCATAATACATTACATACTTCTTTAAGGTAACCTCCATCACTGAGTGCTTGAATGATAAAGGTCCAGCACCTTTTATCTATGCGCACAGCTTTCTCATTCATAATTCTCCAAGTTTCCACGACAAACTGCATGAAAGGAAAATCTTACAGAGGGAAGAGTTCAAAATAACAGCTTCTTTCTATGGTTAGAATGTGTTATATATTGGATTAGAAGAAAATAAAGCACCTCCAACATGAGTCAACAATCAACACTAGAGACTAGATACATTGCATTCAAAATCTTCGCCACCAAGTCACCAACCAATACACTGGATTTCTCCAAACTTTTTCTGTTAGAAAGTAAACTTTTAATGTACTTACCAGTGGATCAGGTGCTCTTGCACAATAATCAAGGATGTGCAGAAAATCCTCAGCTCTTAAAATGCTAGGATAATTCTGAAAATTCAGAAGCATTTGTGATGCTTTATCCTTGACACCCAAACGAAGCATACTAACTATTTGCTTTTGCAGATGCATATCTCTTAATCCTCCTTTGTAAATCAAACAATTTTGGTCTGTAAATTAAGATATTGCATTAAAGTTTGGACAACAACAACGGTAAAACAGAGTTTGGCATAATATTAAAGAGTTCAAGACAGTAAATAAGTACATAAGTACCAATGATTTAGATTCACAAAGTATTACATGTAGAGACCATACAGTTGCATACCAACGACATATATACACATCAAACAAGATATAACCCACTAAGGTTGCCGGTTTAACTACTTAATGATTCTCCAAGCACCAACAATTCATGTCACATCCTCATTCCTTCTTCTCAGACGAGATAGAAAAAGGGTGAGGATACACAGAAGAGAAAGACAAGTATGAGAAGGAAAACAGGAGAAATTCACAGAAAGAAATAGGAAAAGGATGGAAAGAGGTGCGGAAGACATCAACCGTCTCCTCTGTCCCTCTCCCTCGCTCACTCGCTCCCTCGCCCCCTCCCTCCGGCGTACGGCAAAAGCACCAGCACAGGAGGTCGCCGGGGCCTGTAGCGGAGGCCAAAAATTGGATCAGCAGAGTCACATGTGGCTCCTTGCCGTCAGCCAGGACATCGCCGGCGCCTGTAGCAGACGCCAGTAACCGCATCAGCAACGACAATATTTCGCCTCAGGGGTCAATCGAGGCTTACCCCAGGCGTTCATGGGATTTCGGAGGCAGTCGGCCAGGCTGGCAGCGGGGACATACTCGAGGTAGATGTAGTCGCCGCCTCCCAGGGCGGCGCCGAGGAGGCGGACGATGCTGTTGTGCTGAATCTTGGAGGGCGCAGCAAGGCGGCGGCGGAGCGCGGTGCGGTCGCCGCGGAACCGGCGCTGGAAGACGACGGCGTCCTTGCCGCGAAGGGTGCAGCGCCAGGAGTTGGAGGTGGAGGAGGACAGGTGCTCGCCGAGGAAGTTGGTGGCGGAGCAGATGTTGGAGAAGTCATAGAGGTTGGGGGCTCGGGGAGGACCTCTGGGTTGGGGCGTTGGGGACTGGGACTGTCTTCGATTCAAGGGTGAATGGGCCCAGCCCAATCCAAGCCCAGGAGACCTAGATCTATGGATGATGGAGTAGACTGAAAGTGTGAGGTTCCAATGTAGAAAAAAACCACCTCTCATCCAATAAATCTGACGTAGATAATATCAATAGGGGTTACTAAGTACTAATGCCCTATCGCCCGTCTTGTAGCGGGATGGACACTCACTAGTTTGTGACGAGGGTTCGAGGATGGAAAGGTGCCGGAGACGCGCAGGAGGTTTTAAAGGTTTGGATAGCTACACTCTTCCAGGAGAGTTTTTCAAGAGTTTTTCTAGATATTGAACTCGGGTGGCCCCTGTGGTCTGGTGATAGTCTAAACCACTACACTGCTACCAATTAAAAAAAAAAGTACAAATGCGGCCCCTCGAGCATACATCAAAATGGCAGAATAATAAGACCTTTTTCATATATATTCCCAGTGAATTCTCCTTCCCCATCCTCACCCGTATGTGTGGCATTCGGCATGCGCCTTCCTCCACTCTTTAGTTACGTATATAAGTGACTCGAGATCGAGATCTGAGCTAGTGGCCAGGCCGTCTTCCACCTTCCCTCATTTCTCAGAGATAGGGTTTTTGCCGCTGCTGTTGATCAGGAGGAGGATGGCCGCCGCCGCCACTATCACCACTTAGAAGGGAGATGGCCATTAAAGAGCATAAGAGGGTGGAAGCTGTAGGGACGAAACCCTTCTTGCAATGGGGAGATGGGAATGAAAGCGAATTGCTCAGATGAGTCCTTTTGTCTCTAGATCGGGTTTCAGCATCTCAAAATGGGAATCAATTTCGTAACTTTGGCTCCGAAGACTCTTCAAAATATATGATCAGAATCTAATTTAAATTCTGAATCGGGGTCAAATTTTTAGATCCCATGTATCATCACAGCAAGCCATCATCATACGGGTGAATATTTGAATTAATTAATCTATACTAATATTATAATTCTCAATTTTGGGGCTGCCACGTGGCAACACCAGAACAAACTTATTCCCGCCAAAACTCACAAATATATCTCCTACCTCACTCCTTTAATGCACCTATTTTAATAAGACAAGTCTCTCACCTAAAGTTGTGAAGAAACTTTCTAAACTCGACATGTTCAATTTTGCACAATTTTTTTTAAAATTACAGTTTTATACCACTAAAAAATGACTACCCATTATATTTTTAAAAATCTTACTAAATTTTCCAAAGCAAGTCTAAAAATACCAATGGTAAGGCAACTACTTGCAGTTTTATACCACTAAGAAATGACTATCCGTAATAATTTTATATCACTTTATAATTTTTTAAATCTTACTAATATATATATATATATATAAAGATATATTTAAATCTAAAAACTTTCCGTACATCGTACGGATAGTTATCTAGTTGCATATATATAATACACATGCGTGTGAATAAAATTATAATTAGAAAAAAAAACTTCCCTCTGCCATTGGATTGCCAGAGATATGATTTCATACAATAGAAATGTACTAAGTGTATATAATGTACGTATAAAAAACACTTGCTATAATTAGGTTGATATGAACCAGATTTATTTGATTGGGCTAATATCATATACTCGTATGAAAGTGATATCACACAGATAATAATGACGAACAGTGGCATCAAAAATAGAACATCCATGCATAATAGCGATCAATAATATGAGGTAGCGAAAATCATACTGCATCAAGTCCACATGACATTTGATTGGATTGAATTTAAGTAATCCATATATATATATCGAAACATTAGTAACCTACGCTATTAATAGAAATCATCTTTTAATAAATAAATGGCAAATCTCGCCAAATGTACGTGCTAAAGTAGACAAACGTCAAATTCGGGTCACGAAGATTGGTTCGCGACACTAGCTACCGACTCGGATAAATCACACAGGACTACCTCTCAGTCTCGCAGCCACGGACTAAAGGTCCAACTGTCGCTCCACTAGAACAAACTAATAAAACTGTGGAGATCAACCAACACCACTCCGACATTGGTGCCCATCCGGTGTTTGTCTTTAGAGCAACAAGCATATGTTCTATCATGTTAGTAATAGTTATACTGGTGAGCAGGAACAATGATGGGTAAATGTTTTGCTTGTTGTTTTCTGTTTTTATAGTATATTAACCGTTCGGATCGTGATTTAGTGGTTGTGGAGGTCAGTGTGTAATCTATTAATGAGTGTTACATGTGTTTACGCAGGTTGTAAGACTTTGTGGACCGACATGTTGGGCACAAAATATCCACTAATTCACTGTTTATGAACGCGACAGGATTGGACTGCCGTGTTCAAAAAAATAAGAGATTGAACCAGGATACTTGAATCCGAATAATAATAATAATAAATATAAAGCGATTTCTGCCGACTCGATCAGCCTCTATAAAGGTTATAGATTCCAACGATGAGTTGCATCCAAGTGAAAAATATTGATTAGATGGATCGACAAGGGAACAGAGACTTGAAGACAAATCTCCACACTCCACAGCTTAACCGTGGAGTTTTGTTCTTTTCCAAAAGATTCCACTCTTTTTCCCCGGTCGTAGCCGCCTCTAGAAAGCAGTGCACTACTGCCTGCCCCTCTATCCATGGGGAGGGAGGGGCCTAAAGAGCTTAAACTTTGTTGCGACAAGAGAAGGCGAGGCGCTCGCTCATATGATGATATAAGTTAAGAATGGCATACAAATTGATCATAGTTGTGGGAGAACATGCCACAGCTTGGGAGAGTGGTCTAAGTGAGTGTTCGTGTATGCCTCCCAAGATGGTTCACTGCTAAGTGGGATTTAAAAATCCAGGACCTTCACCGCGACACACCTGCTCCCATTGTACTGGCCATTGATTCCACTTTGCGCCTTTATATATTCTCTTGCAAATTGCAATGCATGCATGGTGACGTGGGTCCCACGGGGAAGCTTTTATGGGCTTTTGTTCTGTCTCCCCATCTACGGGTGGGTCAGATATCTGAGTGGGGTTGGGACTTGGGAGAGGGATCCGAGTTTAATATCAAGTGGGGAGAGTTTCGTCTCTGACCTTTGACCAATCAGATACCAAAAAAAACTGAATCGCTGGCTAAAATGTCCATCGCTTGTGTGGGCAGAATTATATCCTTTTTAGACACGGCCCAGTAAAAGGATGAGGGCCCTGACCGACGTGGCGGCCTACGAAGCAGATCTTCAAATCCACCAAATCTACCGGCCCAGTAGGTAAACTTGGGGGCCTCTTTTATCACTTTTTCGCAGCCATGACGTGGACAACTTCAGACGCCGCTGCCTCACAGAACCGCGTTACACTTTAGCGCAGGCGGGTTTAAATTTTGGAAGAATTAACTGTTGGTCTGTGACATCTGATATTATTTTTAAGTTTTTGTCAAAAAATTTCACGTTATCTAGTTCTTATTTTATGCAGAATTTATTTTTAAATTCTTACTATTAACCTCCGTTATCTCAAAAGTATGTAATTACGTAAGTATGTATAAATATATAAATCTTGTAACTGTGTAAGTATGTAATTACATATTTATGCAGTTACACATGTAATTCTGTAAGTACTTAATAATTTACAAAAATAAATATTTACTTATTTACTGGAAGAATTATCAATCAGTCCCTAATTTTGAGAAACTTATTTTTAGGTCCTTGAGTTACATAGTTATAGAAGAAGAGACTTACATAGTTTCAAAATGGCTTACCTAGTTACCAGGGACTTACCTAGTTACATGTGTAATTACACAGTTACGTAGGTAAGCCCATCTTTAACTCTGTAATTACCTAGTTATCAGGGACTTACCTAATTACAGAGTCCTTGAGTTACATACTATGTAACTCTGTAATTACATGTATAGTTACATAGTATGTGTAATTACACACTTACAAGTAGTTACAGAATTATACATATAACTTTGTAACTACATACTTACGCAGTTACAGGAATTACACATATAACTCTGTAACTAAGTAAGCCCTAGGTAACCGTTGGTAACTAGGTAAGTCCTTCTGAAACTATGTAAGTCTGTAACTAGGTAAGTCCTAATTACAAAGTTACAGACTTATAAAATCTCTATGTAGTTACAAAGTTATATGTGTAACTGCATAAGTATGTAATTATATACTTACACAGTTATAGGAATTACATACTTACACAGTTATACATGTAACTCTGTAAATATATATTTACGCAGTTACACATTTAACTGTGTAACTACTTCATATCTTGTTACACAGTTACAGGAAGAAATAATTATAAACTTAATTAAGACGTAAAAACTACGTACTTACTGTTGCCCAGCTAGCTAGCCCAGAGGGGGGGGGGGTGAATGGGTTATTAAAAAATTGATCTTTGATTAAAACCTGTTCACTAAAGGATTACACAACAACTTAAACAAACGTTAGAGTTGGACAAAATAAGACAGCAAACGCACATAAGCATAACCACAAGACACAAAGGTTTTTATCCTGGTTCGGAACTCCTCTCCACAGGAGACCTACGTCCAGTCCCTGAGCAATGCCTCATGATTTCACTAATTAGGGTACTATCCCCCTCACGGATCCTTACACCCAGCCTCAACTGGTCTTCCTTCAACCTGAAGGGAAAAACAACCACCCTAGATACCACCAGGTCCTCCTTCGCCCAGAAGGGAACAACACCCTGGATACCACCAGGTCTTCCTTCACAGAAGGGTACAAACCACAGAAAAGAAGTTTAAGAACAAGCTTCAGACACTAGCTTAATCAGCTGCAGGCTGAAGCGAACAAGCCTCGAGAGAGAAAGAGAATTTGACACTGGTTTCTCTCCAAAGACTACACAGGCTCTCACAAGAAATTGATGTTTGAATATTGAGAGCTAAAGAGCTAAGAGGACAATTAGAATGGACGCTTCGCTCTTTCTTGGAACTCAGAAGACTAGAAGAATTGGTGTTGCTCGCTTTTCTGTGTAGATGATACTTCTCAGTCTTGAGTCTCGTATTTAAGCTTCTTCTTGAAATTTGAACGTTAAGAGAACTGTTGTCTCTCATCCAGGTGTACGTTAGACTGGTCACCAAGGAAGCTTCTGATCTTCAGTCTTTTATCCTTTAATACATGCCAGAAAAAAGTTTTAGAATCTTGTATCTTGTATCCAACGTTGGACAGATGAGTCTTGTCAGATATCTGCGAGCATATCAACAATAAATAGAGGACAGCTAGGACTGCCGTCGATTGTTAGTTGCAGATGGAACAGATATTGCAATATATAGCAAAGCTCCCTTCTGTCTAAAAAGTACGTAGACAGAGTAGCATAAAAATGGAAGATATTGTCTGCATGCATGGGAGATACGATCAGAGAGCATTTAATGCGTAACAGTCAACAAACGGGATATGACTTTGACTTTTCAACGCTATTAAAAAGCATTTTATTGATACAGTAAGAAAGCTGATATGAACACTCCCGATGACTTATGAAATCGTTATACGATAACAGACAAATCGTTATGACACAGCATTATCAAATTATAATGATGAAATCGTTATGAGAACTGAAGAAATCGTTACAGCTATCAAGTCGTTACGAGTTTTAAAGAAATCGTTACGAGAACTGAAGAAATCGTTACAGCTATCAAGTCGTTACGAGTTTCAAAGAAATCGTTACGATATCAAGTCGTTACGAGTTTCAAAGAAATCGTTACGAGAACTGAAGAAATCGTTACAGCTATCAAGTCGTTACGAGTTTCAAAGAAATCGTTACGATATCAAGTCGTTACGAGTTTCAAAGAAATCGTTACGAGAACTGAAGATATCGTTACAGCTATCAAGTCGTTACGAGTTTCAAAGAAATCGTTACGATATCAAGTCGTTACGAGTTTCAAAGAAATCGTTACGCCTTAGAGAGTCGTTGCAAGTTCTAAAGAAATCGTTACGAGGTCTAAAGAAATTGTTACGGCTAGAAAGTCGTTGCGAGTTCTAAAGAAATCGTTACGAGGTCTAAAGAAATCGTTACGGCTAGAGAGTCGTTGCGAGTTCTAAAGAAATCGTTACGAGGTCTAAAGAAATCGTTACGGCTAGAGAGTCGTTGCGAGTTCTAAAGAAATCGTTACGAGGTCTAAAAAAATCGTTACGATAGTCAAGTCGTTACGGGTTCTAAAGAAATTGTTGCGATGTCTTAAAGAATCGTTGCGATATCGATTTGATTTGAACTTTTCGGTCAGAGAGGAAATCGTTCTGCTTATCAAAGAAGTCGATACAAAGACTTGGACAGAATGTGAGATGAGACTTACCTGATTGTCTTGAACTTTCATTTTTCTTTTATTTCCTATTCTCAAAGCTCAAGTAATTCATTAGTACTATTTTGTTAATCATCAAAATTAATATATAAATAAATGAATTATTTATTATGGGGACAGTTTGGTCATCAATCTCCCCCTTTTTGATGATGACAAAATATACTAAACATCATACAAAAATAAACATGTTTTTCAGAATGACTTTAGTTTTCTCCCCCATTTTGTCATTAAGTAAAAAGATAGACTGTGAGACAAAGAGGAGAGATATCCTTGTATTAATTGGGAGAAAGATAGTACAAGGGAGATAACAAGGAGGCATGCTGTGAGATGACAGCCCACGCCTTGATCTCAAGGTCTTCAAACGTCTGTTGGAAAACCCCAGAAGCAACTGAGAAATTGGGACCCATGGAGGGGGTGGCCCTTTGAATGTACATAGTCCGTTGCTGATCCAAGAACTCTGCATACTGATCTGGGTCCGGGATGAATCTGAAGTAAGTGCTTTTTCCGAAGCTGGCACGATGGAGAAATCTATCCAAGGAGATTGGATAGAAGATCTTCTGATCTATCAGATCCTGCTTCAAAGCATAGAAAGCTGTATATCTAGCTGCCCACTGAACATAGATCTCTTGAATAGGATTTATGGAGTTGAGATCCATGAAGGCTTTGGCTGAGAGAGAGGGCTTATCTTGATGAAACAAGGAACTGTTGATGGCCTCTAACTGAAGGTTGGTTTCCTTGTAGATGATTGCCCATAAGGGGGGAGTAAGCCTTTCACACTCAGAAATGAGTGGAGCCAAAACCTGAGAGGAGATGCGGCCAGAGTGGTATTCTCTGAAGATAAACCGCAGGAAGGAGGGCAGTCTGCTCTGCTTGGCTGACATTCTACCCATCTGCTTGGCAAACATGTCAAATGCATGGGATCCTGCATCTGAATCAAACACTAGGGAGTGCAGCTTTGGCAGAAGGACTAGAGAGTCAACTCGGATATCAGCAAAATTCACTGTGAGGGGAATATTCACTGGACGTTCTGATCTTAACATCACTATAGTTGAGTGGAATTGAGAGAACTGAACTTCTGGCAGTTTATTCAAGAAGCAGAAGTCACTGTACTGCTGGAAGCTTTTGGCAATTCTGATATCTTTCAAGATGAAAGGACCCCACAAGTTCTTATGCTTGAGAAAGAACCACTCAGAAAGAGTGAGAGAGTGAGCTCCATGGGTAATAGATTCTGCCCTGGTAGTCAAGTACTTGCTGTATTGAGCTTTGTTGCCCTTGACATTGGCCCACTGATCTTCAGTCTTGAACTCAGTCCCCTCAAAGATTTTGGATTTTTGAGAGAGGGATAACTGGGTAAGAGGAAGAACAATATTTAGGTGCTCAGAAAGGTTGAGGAAGGGAATACCATAAATGGTGGAGAGGATGCACTTTTGAATATATTCCTTATAAAGGAATCTTCTGTGAGGTTCAAGGGTAAGAGAGTACCAAAGAGGAGGAAATAGTGAGGAGGAGATGCTAACTGAGGATGATTGTTTTCCCTTTTTCTTGGCAGGACTGGGAGGATCAGTCCTGTGGATATGAGTGGCAGTGAAGAGAATGGTGGAAAGGGTATTTCTCTCAAAGTCATCTGGCAGATTTGTGTCAAAGACACCAAGTAGAGAAGGTTTGTCCGGAATGAAAGTAACAGAGGAAGGAGGAGTAGGAGGATAGAAGAGGTGTTTGGGATTGAAGGAAGAAGGTGGGTGAACTTGAGTGGGTTGAGTGAGAGGTGATGAGGGTGAAAATGATGATGGTCCTGAGGTGTGAGAGGGAGTAGGAGAGAAAGAAGGTTGAGATGTAGTGAGAGAGGAAGATGGTTGAGTGCGAGGCACAAGGTGTTTTATGGTTGGTGGTGCAGGAGGAGCTGTAGAAGGAGATGAAGGTGAGGAGAGGGTTGGAGTTGCAAGATTAGAAGTTTCAGGGGCCTTAGCTACTGACATGGGCTCTTTCCCTTTGGCTTGATCTTCTCTGACTGCAGATGATGGTCCTGCTGACCCTGAAGCTGATGGCCCTACTGGCCCTGAAGCTGAAGGCCCTGGTGGCCGAGGAACATCTGCGGATCTGCTCTGAGTAGCTCCAAGAGAAACTCCACTAAACCTTGAAGGAGCTGCTAGCAAAGACTTGATATCAGACATTTCTTTATTGAACCACCTCATTGCATTTCGGATTGAAGATAAGTCTGAGGAGGTTGAAGCTTGACTAGCAACAATGCCTTGAATACTTGTCTGAACTGATGACAAGATATCTCCTTGAGCCTTTAGTAATGCCATAATTGGCTTCAGATTTACCTTTCTATGGCCCTTTCTTGGCCTTCTGAAAACAATTCTCTTCTGCTTCCCTTGCTGAGTGACAGGCTCCTCAAGATTAATATTGCTTGCACTTGGGCCTTCACTAACAGGAACACTAGCAGGAGGTGGAATTTCCTCAATGCCCACTTGCTCCCCCTGAATAGGAGCAGGGAGTTCAACACTTTCTTGCTCCCCCTGGGCAGGAGCATCCTCCAAAACAACTTTTTCAAAGTGGCCTTCTGCCACGGATTCAGACACTTTAGGTTCAATGATACTTTGCTCCCCTTGGCTAGGAGCTTCTTCCATGACCACATCTTGTTGAGTACTTGCTTGTATCTCAACATTAGCAGTTGGTTCAGACTGAATTTCTGTATGGCCTGGTGCCATAACTTCTTCTTCAACACGTCCACCTTCTTTAAAAGTAGCTGAGGTGGAGGGAATGGAATCCAATACCTCTCTTAAAATAGAGGCGACTAAGGTGGTAGGCAAAGAGTCTGCCACACTAGCTGCACCTTCTTCCATCTGAACTTCTGGAGAATGAGAGTCAATCTCCACAACAGGTGATTCTGAAACTTCTGGCTGGCTTGCCACAACTGGTACTGCTGCTGCTTGCTCTGCTGCTGCTGCTTGCTCTGCTACTGCTGCTTGCTCTCCTGCTGCTGTTTCTTCTTGAACTTATGGGATATCTCCAATAATCGCTTCTCCTTCTGCCACAGAGGTCTTTGACCAAATTTCATCTTGCACTGAAAAACCACTTTTCTTCAAATTTCTGGACCTTATAGACTGGCCCATCTTCTCTACTACAGCTCCAGACACATCTACTCCGAAATGCTTGAAAATCTTGGTGAGTAGATGAGCATAAGGCAAGGAAACATTCAGTTTGCTCTTAGTTTCCCAGATTTGAGTACTGGCAAACTTCATTCTCTCAATCATAACTGCGGCCAAGTTGATCTCCTTGTTCTGGATTGCCCAGAACATTATGTCCGAGTCTGCCCTAGTGCATGAAGAAAACGTAGCACTACGAGGTACTATAATTTGGCAAACAATAAAGTGAAGCAACCGATTAAATGCGGACATCTGATTAATATCTAGCTTTCCATCTTTCAGCTTAAACCCTGGACCAATGATACCGAGACCCTTTACTTCATCATTCACAGAGTGAATGCCACTATACCCGGAGGTCTTTACTCCAAACAACTCATGCAATAGTTCATGATCTATCTTGATCTGGGTGCCCTTCACTGAGGAGACAAGGGACCCATCTGCCTCTGACTTCAAACAAATGAAAAAGGCTTTCACCAGGTCCGGATAGCTTACCTCGGTAAAAGTAGCAACATCCATCCACTGCATTCTTCTCAAAGCTTCGACTAGACTGGACATGCCACTCTTTTCAAGGTTCTGAACATCCACTGCCTTATTTCCGCAGATCTTCGACTTCACGAAGGTAAACCTTTCTTGCTCCTTTGGGGACAGAAACTCAGCACTGTAGCCCCCTACGCTTCCGGAGATCATCGGAGCGGCCATAGGTAGAGGAGAAAGGTTCTGGAGGAGGAGGAAGATGGAAGAGATGGAACCTCTCGAAGGATTCTTCGCGGGAAGAAGAGAAAGCTTCGAAAGTTGTAGAGAGTCGATCCCAAATCGTTAGGGCATCGGCTTTGGGTGAACAGATAAAAGATAAAAGGGTAAAGGTAGAAGACAAGTCGTTCTCAGAACAATTTGAATAATTTAATATTACTTTACCAAAAGTGAAACGCCAAAGAGGTGGTAAAGGCAGAAGGCGACAAAAAGGTTTGACGAGTCAAACAACTTTTAACACGATAGCGGTCAAGGAATGTAGATAACTGAGTTTTGCTTATCTTTAAGGAGGGAGAATTCCATTTCTATCTGAAAATTTTTATGCCAATAAAATTACAGAAATCTTTTCACACATTGCACATCCCTAATTCCCTTCTAAGAGATGTAAATCTCTCTTCAGGTAGGGCTTTTGTGAAGATATCTGCTAATTGACCATTTGTATCTATAAAAGAAATTTCTAAATTACCACTAGCTACATGGTCTCGAATAAAATGATATCTTACCTCAATGTGCTTAGTCCTTGAGTGCTGTACTGGATTTTTGGTGAGATTGATGGCACTTGTATTATCACACAATAGTGTAATTAATTTGATATGAATTCCGAAATCCTCAAGTTGTTGCTTTATCCAAAGAAGTTGTGTACAGCAACTTCCAGCAGCAACATATTCTGCCTCAGCTGTTGATAAAGCTACTGAATTTTGTTTCTTGGATGACCATGATATTAAACATCCTGCAAGAAACTGACAACACCCACTGGTGCTTTGTCTATCTACTTTGCATCCAGCATAATCAGCAGCTGAATATCCTACTAATTCTATTTCACAAGATCTAGGATACCAGAGACCTAAATCATGAGTTCTAGCCAGATATCTAAATATTCTTTTTACTGAAATTAAATGAGACTCTCTAGGGTCTGCCTGATATCTAGCACACATGCATACACTGAACAAAATGTCTGGTCTACTTGCAGTTAAGTAAAGTAGTGACCCTATCATACCTCTATAATTCTTTTGATCTACCTTTTTACCTTTTTGATCACTGTCCATTCTGGTTGATGTGCTCATTGGAGTTGATAGTGGCTTTGCACCTTCAAATCTAAATTTCTTTAACAGCTCTTTGGTGTACTTGGCTTGACAGATATGAGTGTCATCCTTCCCTTGCTTGATTTGCAATCCAAGGAAGTAGCTTAGCTCCCCCATCAAGCTCATTTCGAATTCTCCATGCATAAGCTTTTCAAAGTACTTGCAAAGAGATTCATCAGTAGATCCAAAAATAATATCATCTACATATATTTACACAAGAAGTATATGTTTAACCTTAGATTTTATAAATAATGTACTATCTACTTTACCTCTAGTGAAACCATGATCTAATAAGAAAGTACTGAGCCTTTCATACCAGGCTCTAGGTGCTTGCTTTAAACCATATAAAGCCTTATGCAGTTTAAATACATGATTTGGAAATTCGGTATCATCAAAACCTGGAGGTTGTTCAACATAAACTTCCTCCTTGATAAAACCATTTAAAAAGGCTTATTTGACATCCATTTGAAATAGTTTTAAATCAAATGCAGATGCATAAGCAAGTAAAATCCTAATAGCCTCAAGTCTAGCTACAGGTGCATAGGTTTCATCGAAATCTATGCCTTCCTCTTGGGAGTAGCCTTGAGCTACCAGTCTGGCCTTGTTCCTTAAGATTATTCCATACTCATCCAGTTTATTTCTGAACACCCACTTGGTGCCAATGACTGAATGATTGGATGGTCTAGGAACAAGTGACCATACTTGGTTTCTCTTGAACTGATTTAGTTCATCTTGCATGGCTAATATCCAAGATTCATCAGATAAAGCTTCATTGACTGTCTTAGGCTCTATTTGAGAAACAAAGGCTAAATAATCACAAGGAATTACATTACCTCTTGTTCTTACCCCTATAGATGGATCATCAATAATGTTTTCAGGAGGGTGATCTTTCTGATGTCTCCATTCTTTTGGAAGATTTTCATGTTGAATTTCAGTTTGCTGCAGTTCTTCCAGAGGAGGATCTTCCTTGTCCTTAATTGAGGTATTCTTTAATTTTTCAGACAAGCCATCTGCATCATCAATGTCACTAATTTCTTCCTTTTTCAAGGAAGGGTTAGATTCATCAAAGATAACATGTACAGATTGTTCAATTAATAAGGAACGTTTATTGAAAACTCTATAACCTTTGGGTTTAGAAGAGTACCCCATAAAGATGTCTTCATCTGATTTGGCATCCAACTTACCAATGTCCCTTTTTCCATTGTTGTGGATGAAGCAAGGACATCCAAATATTCTGAAATGGCTGATCTTTGGTTTCTTTCCTTTGTAGAGTTCATAAGTAGTCTTCTTCAGAATCGGCCTGATCATCACTCTATTAATGATATAACATGCAGTGTTGATGGCTTCGGCCCAGAAGTATCTTGGCAAATCATATTCTGATAACATGGTTCTTACCATATCCAAACGAGTTCTATTTTTCCTCTCAGCAATTCCATTCTGTTGAGGTGTCCTTGGGGCTGAGAAGTTGTGCTCAATTCCTTGATCATCACAGAACTTTGTAAACTTTTCATTCTGAAACTCACCACCATGATCTGATCGGATAGAGACAATTGTGAACTTCTGATCTTTCTGAACTTTCTTACTGAAGCTGACAAAATTGTCAAATGTGTCATCTTTGTGCTCTAGAAAGGATACCCAAGTGAATCTTGAATAATCATCAACTATTACAAATCCAAAATTCTTTTCTCCTAGACTTGTAGTCCTCATTAGTCAAAATAGATCCATATGAAGTAGTTCTAAGGGCTTTGAGGTGGTTACTACAGTCTTTGATTTAAAAGAGCTCTTGGTGTGCTTTCCTCTTGCACAAGGTTTGCAAATGCTATCCAATCTAGAATTGACCTTTGGCAGTCCTTCCACTAGCTTTCTCTTTCTGAGCTTGTTCAAACTGTCCAAGCTGCAGTGACCCAATCTTCTGTGCCACAGCTCTGTTGATTGATCTTTGCTGGCTGCCAAACAGACATCTTGATTCTTGAGTTCCTCGAGATAGAGAACATACAAGTTTCTTTCTCTGTAGGCTTCAAATATGACTGCACCATCCTTTAATATACTGCACTTTGATTCTTGGAACTGAATCTGATGGCCTTTGTCACACAACTGGCTGATGCTGATAAGGTTGTGCTTTAATCCTTTGACCAACATTACGTCTTCAATAACTGATTTTCCTTTGATGTTCACGGACCCACTTCCTATCACAGTGCCTTTTCCATTATCTCCATAGGTGACTGTACCTTCTTCAGCTTTGAGATCAACGAAAAACTTCTTGTTGCCTGACATGTGCCTTGAGCATCCACTGTCCAAGTACCATTTGGATGCTCTTGAATTTCCCTTATCTTCGGTATTAGCCATGAGGGCCAAGTTTGCTTCTTCACCTTCACTGCTCGAGCTTGACTCACTATCTGAGTCACTGCTGTTCTCCCAAGCAGCTGCCATTGCTTTCTTTTTATACTTCTTGAATCTTCTGAAGTTGTCCTTATTCTTATGATCATTCTTTTTGAGCATTGGACAATCTGCCTTGATGTGTCCAGGCTTCTTGCATTCATAGCATATTACTTCTCCTTTCTTTGGATCCTTTACTTCTGGTTTTCTGAAGTCTTTGTTCTTCTTGAAAAATCTTCTTCCGGACTGATACTTCTTCTTCTTTGCTAATATTCTCTGAAGTCTTCGAGACAGCATGGCTTCTTCATCATCACTGTCTTTGCTACCTTCACTGTTATCCAAAGATTCTTCTGATATCTCATCATTCGCCTTGAGAGCATTTGATTGCTTCCTTCTGCTGGAGGATTCTCCTAATCTCTCCATATTTATCTCATGAGCCATGAGAGATCCTATTAGCTTTTCCAATGACATTAATTTCAGATCATTGGCTTCCTCAATGGCTGTTACTTTTGGAGTCCATGAGGATGGCAGAGATCTGAGTATCTTCCTGACCATGTCTGGTACACCATAGACTTTACCTAATCCAGCTAATCCATTTGTGATATCTGTGAATCTGCTAAACATCTGAGTTATGGATTCACTTGACTGCATCTGGAACCTTTCATATTGGGCTACAAGAATATCGATTCTTGTCTCCTTTACTTTGTCTGTCCCTTCATAAGTGATCCTGAGCTTTTCCCACATTTCCATTGCGGATTGGCAGGCTGAAACTCTGTTGAATTCTTTCTTGCTGAGGGCACAGCAAAGGATGCTCTTGGCTTTGCAGTTTAGGGATATTCTTCTTCTGTCGTCATCTGTCCACTGAGCCTTAGCATTTGTGACTAGAAGATCACCTTCTTCTACAATGGACCATATTGTATAATCGTGGCCTTGTAGAAAGTACTCCATTCTTGTCTTCCAATAGGTGTAATCTTCTCCATCGAACAAGGGAGGCCTGTTGACTGACTGACCTTCGAAGTTGCTTTGGGCTGCCATTGATCTTTGCTCTTCAGATCGTTAGATCTTCTTCTTTGTCGAGGAGACGGGCTCTGATACCACTTGTTGCCCAGCTAGCTAGCCCAGAGGGGGGGTGAATGGGTTATTAAAAAATTGATCTTTGATTAAAACCTGTTCACTAAAGGATTACACAACAACTTAAACAAATGTTAGAGTTGGATAAAATAAGACAGCAAACGCACATAAGCATAACCACAAGACACAAGGGTTTTTATCCTGGTTCGGAACTCCTCTCCACAGGAGACCTACGTCCAGTCCCTAAGCAATGCCTCATGATTTCACTAATTAGGGTACTATCCCCCTCACGGATCCTTACACCCAGCCTCAACTGGTCTTCCTTCAACCTGAAGGGAAAAACAACCACCCTGGATACCACCAGGTCCTCCTTCGCCCAGAAGGGAACAACACCCTGGATACCACCAGGTCTTCTTTCACAGAAGGGTACAAACCACAGAAAAGAAGTTTAAGAACAAGCTTCAGACACTAGCTTAATCAGCTGCAGGCTGAAGCGAACAAGCCTCGAGAGAGAAAGAGAATTTGACATTGGTTTCTCTCCAAAGACTACACAGGCTCTCACAAGAAATTGATGTTTGAATACTGAGAGCTAAAGAGCTAAGAGGACAATTAGAATGGACGCTTCGCTCATTCTTGGAACTCAGAAGACTAGAAGAATTGGTGTTGCTCGCTTTTCTGTGTAGATGATACTTCTCAGTCTTGAGTCTCGTATTTAAGCTTCTTCTTGAAATTTGAACGTTAAGAGAACCGTTGTCTCTCATCCAGGTGTACGTTAGACTGGTCACCAAGGAAGCTTCTGATCTTCAGTCTTTTATCCTTTAATACACGCCAGAAAAAAGTTTTAGAATCTTGTATCTTGTATCCAACATTGTACAGATGAGTCTTGTCAGATATCTGCGAGCATATCAACAATAAATAGAGGACAGCTAGGACTGCTGTCTATTGTTAGTTGCAGATGGAACAGATATTGCAATATATAGTAAAGCTCCCTTATGTCTAAAAAGTACGTAGACAGAGTAGCATAAAAATGGAAGATATTGTCTGCATGCATGGGAGTAACGATCAGAGAGCATTTAATGCGTAACAGTCAACAAACGGGATATGACTTTGACTTTTCAACGCTATTAAAAAGCATTTTATTGATACAGTAAGAAAGTTGATATGAACACTTCCGATGACTTATGAAATCGTTATACGATAACAGACAAATCGTTATGACACAGCATTATCAAATTATAATGATGAAATCGTTATGAGAACTGAAGAAATCGTTACAGCTATCAAGTCGTTACGAGTTTAAAGAAATCGTTACGAGAACTGAAGAAATCGTTACGATATCAAGTCGTTACGAGTTTCAAAGAAATCGTTACGAGAACTGAAGAAATCGTTACAGCTATCAAGTCGTTACGAGTTTCAAAGAAATCGTTACGATATTAAGTCGTTACGAGTTTCAAAGAAATCATTACGAGAACTGAAGAAATCGTTACAGCTATCAAGTCGTTACGAGTTTCAAAGAAATCGTTACGATATCAAGTCGTTACGAGTTTCAAAGAAATCGTTACGCCTTAGAGAGTCGTTGCGAGTTCTAAAGAAATCGTTACGAGGTCTAAAGAAATCGTTACGGCTAGAGAGTCGTTGCGAGTTCTAAAGAAATCGTTACGAGGTCTAAAGAAATCGTTACGGCTAGAGAGTCGTTGCGAGTTCTAAAGAAATCGTTACGAGGTCTAAAGAAATCGTTACGATAGTCAAGTCGTTACGGGTTCTAAAGAAATTGTTGCGATGTCTTAAAGAATCGTTGCGATATGATTTGATTTGAACTTTTCGGTCAGAGAGGAAATCGTTCTGCTTATCAAAGAAGTCGATACAAAGACTTGGACAGAATGTGAGATTAGACTTACCTGATTGTCTTGAACTTTCATTTTTCTTTTATTTCCTGTTCTCAAAGCTCAAGTAATTCATTAGTACTATTTTGTTAATCATCAAAATTAATATATAAATAAATGAATTATTTATTATGGGGACAGTTCGGTCATCACTTACATACTTACAGAGTTACATATGTAACTGCATAAGTATGTAATTATATACTTACAAAGTTACAGGATTTACATACTTACGCAGTTACGCATGTAACTATGTAAGTACGTACTTACGCAGTTACAAACTTTTGGGATAACTGAGGTTAACAACAAGGACTTAAAAATAAATCATGCATAGAGCAGGGACTGGACCGTGCCGGAAAACCTGACAGGGACCTGAAATAATGGCAAATGCCTGCCAGGGACCAATAATTAATTCTCCCTTAAACTTTTTAAGGATTTTTTTAATATATGCCCCATAATTGTCATTCATGTATATATATGAATATAAATACTTAGAAATATATATGTTATGTCTAAATAAATGTAGTTATATCCATGTCAAGCTAAAATCATGACAACTATAGTATACAGATGAAAAAAGACGAAGATTTTATTAGATACGAGAGAGGGTGGGTATCAATTCTTCTACCGACCACTAGATGGCCTCGGGATTTTGAGAATTAGATGGCGACCATGATGTCAAGAAGAATATTTCCAAGAAGGAAGGAGGATTAGGGGAATCTCAAAGTAATAGCGACGTCAGATTAGGGCAAGAGTTAGACCAAGAGATCAGTAAATGATTCGAGTTTGCTCCCCACAATTGTTAAGTGTAAAATTTTGCATCATACTTCTAGTCGAAGGGTTCCCTTTGAGATTTATGTTGGTTCAGCCTTCCCGTAGGTCTCACATGACATGTATGCAAATATGGTCATAGTCATGGTCTTGGGTCTATGTCCTGCTCATGATGAAGCTTGATGTACACGAGACACAATGGATCTTTATTAGTCATACACGCACCATGTCATGCTAGCTATGTAAGGGGGCACCCTTAAGTCACCTCTCTGTACACCCACCATGCTCTAGTATTGACACTGTGGGACTAGGGGTGACATAGGCCCCCTATGTGGTGTTGGAGTTGTTACTAGCCATACTCGCTAGACACATGTGCGAAGTGGTGCTCAACATAGATGGACATCATCGGGCTCCAAGGCCCCACTTTATAGGTATAGTGACTAATTTATCAAATAGAAGTGTTTGCCTTGACTTCACTTCCACTAAGTTAAGACTCTACTGGCTTGAGGATCTATCAAGCTAACACTCTATAGACTACCAGGACTAGGTCTACCGGGCTAAGGCCTGTTGGGATAAGGTGTAGAGTGTGGGCCGAGCTAACTTTCTGCCTTTGTGTATGCCAAGACATTATCGTGAGAGCTATATCATTGCCTCGAGCTATCCTCCTGGCATCGACATCAAGATAAGAGCCTTTCTTTAGGATGGTAGATTAGGTGCTCGTGGTGCTTTGTAGGTCCCACCTAAAAACTGGGCTCTGATAGATGGACTTTTGTTCAACAATTGGACTTCCACATGTTAGGCCGAGTTTAATAATTGGTTCTTACAAATTGAACTAGAGGGCTGAGATTTCCCCTATTCACCTACCCCCTACTCTCGATCTATAGGATTTAGCTCAGAGAGTATGTACGGGGAGGTAGAAGGGTAAGTGGTTCTCTAAGTTTATGAACCACTCGATGGCTTGTATCGTGGTGGCGTGTCACTTCATAGGCTTCAAGAGGCGTCGAGGTTTAGGAAACTACATTGTTGATTTGTTCAAGTAGAATAGATGGCATATGTTGTTGCACTTTCCTTCACATATTCATAGTAGTCTCGCCACATAGACACTAGCGTAACCTCGTGCTTTTCGGAGAGTAGTTACATATTTTAAGCGGTGATCTCTATTTCTCCTCGATTCTCATACATACTTTTGATTCTTAAGGAGGCGAGAATTTTTTAAATTCAATATTTCCTTGAACCTTTTTCCCATTAAATACCCTTTTTGGGGTTGCTCTACTTCCTTATTCTAGCTTTCTATTTTCATCTACTCTTTATGTTTCTCTTGCTTTGGCTTCTACTTCCTCTCCATCTTCTACTTTGACTTCCATCTTTAGTGACTTCGACATCTTTGTTCCTACTTTCTTCCATGTCAGAGCTCTTGATTTGGCATGTTTACATATGAATTACAAAACTCCAGTTCTTCTTTCTCTATCTCTTCATCCCCCATGATTGAGTAGGGGAGCCTGTTCTTCAAGGGTGGCCTTAGAAGAGAAGGATGAGGCCATCACTAATCATTTTCCTTGTGAGTTGATTTTTATACCTCTTTTTTGGTTGACACTTTAGGCTAATGGTTGATAGATTCTTGTTCCATCACTGGGAGAATCCAACAACCTTATATGTAGTCTTGTAATCTTTCTCATATGTTCTTTTGCCAACCATCAATCAAGCAAATATCAAGATGAGGGTTGGTAGAGCTACTAGTGTGTCAAGATTGGTGGAGGGCTTCCGAGTGTTAGAGGAGGTCGATCAGCTCTAGCTGGAAGCCGTGCTTGAGAAATATAACACCAGCCATACCCTGGGCACTCACCGGCTTGTTGAACTCGAGTAGGTGAAGGAAGGATACATCTTGGCAAGTGATGCATCGTCTATGACCCATGCTCCCACATTCCCAATCTTGATAGCCAAACACATTCCAAGTCCAAATACTCCCACTCTAGTTGAGGCAAAGGAAGCATTTGCAATAGTTTCAGAAGTCAAGTCATCATTTACTGTAAGGCTCCTTTTTCTAGATGAGGTTAGGAAGATGCCTGTCGAAGTAGGTCTACACGCTTAAGAAGCTCAACAATATGTAGGTGTAGACTAAAGGGGCTTCTTTTCTTTTCTTCTCCATATATAGCCTTTTAGCCACATCTTACATGGAATTAAAGAAGTAATTCTCCAAAACCTGTATTGTACTTGATGTTGAGCAAATGGAATGTGCAACAAGCTTTTAGCAAACTGAGGTGGCTTACTGATAGTATCACCTTAGTGCCTTGACGTTCCAAGTACATGGAATAGTTTTACCATCTAGGGTAGCTAGTCTATATGCTCCCTTGCTGTAGACTTCGACCACTTGGTACAAACTCTCCAAGTTGGGTAGAAACTTTCCCGCCACTTTGAGTGGGAGAGAGGCTTTGGCCTTTCTTAGGACTAAGTCCCAAGGAGAAACTATTAGTCCTTAACTCGGGCATTGTAGTACCGAACTATGCACCTCTAGTACTATGTCATTCTTATCTGCATGGATTCATGAGTTTCTTCAAACAGGTATAGTTCTCCCTGACATCTTGGTCATTGGCTTCCGATTGATAGTTGATGACATGGAGGAAAGGGCTTCCAAACTTCTAGTGGTATCACAACTTCTGTATTGTAGACTAGCTGAAATGGAGTCTCACCTATTGATGCTCTTGGTGTAGTACAATATGCCCACAACATGCTTGGTAATTTGTTAAGATAAATTCCCTTAGCCTCTTCAAGCCTAGTCTTCAACCCTTTAAGAAGGGTGACCAATCTGTTAGCTTGAGGGTGAGCTACCGAGATAAAGTGATTGTAAATCCTTAGGTCGGCACACTCCTCCTTAAAATAGGAGCAGTTAAACTACCGACTATTGTTGCTCACTATTACCTAGGGCATGCCAATGCAGTAAATGATAGATTGTCAGATGAACTTTTAGAAGACCTGGTCAGTTATCTTGACAGCCGACTCCACCTCGATCCACATGGTGCAGTAGTCCACTGCTATAATGATGAACTTCTTCTAGGTCTAAGCTATTGGGAATGATCCCAATATCTTGATCCCCTACTGGGCGAAGGGGTAAGATTCTGACAGAGATGTGAGAGTAGTAGTGGGTGAGGTGGATGAGGTGATCGTACCTCTAATAGCAATCACACTTTCTAACGTAGTCTAAGTGATTGCTTTGGAGAGTCAGCCACCAATATCCATGCCTTAGTAGGATTTGTGCTATTGATCGTCTACCTTGGTAAGCACTATAGATACCTTCGTAGACCTCCTCGATTGTTTGCTTGGCTTGGATAGGTCCAAGGCACTTCAAGAGTGGTATGGCATATGACCTTCTATACATCCAACCATCAAGGAGGACAAATCTATAAGCCTGTAACGCCCCGACGTGAAATATCAGAGTGATATTACAGTTATTAAATAGTACAGAGCGAGAAATAATTGACAGATCATTGCTCAATTGAAATAATATCAAATAACCTCAAATTTCATTAATATTCCATCAACGTCATGACCTAACTATTACATCAACTGATTAGAGCCATAACTAGGGCCCACAGTACTTTATTGAAATCCAAACTAATACATATGGACTAACTGACTTATATCTATACTAACTACAAAGCAAATGGTTGCTGAAAGGGGTCACTCCTGGACGTCGTCCTCGTTCCCATCCATGTGAGTGTGGTCATCATCTGGCTCACCTGAACACATGAAATAAACACACAAGATGAGCGAATAACTCCCAGTAGGACTTAATATCTCATGAGAACAAGCATGCTTTAAATAAGTAATGTCTTAATTGCCATGGTAGCGAAAGAGTATAGTCATGTAGAGCAAGTAACGATAGCACGAGAGTAATAGCACTGGTATAGCACAAACGATAACGATAATAGAATGGCCATGTAACGATAATAGCACTTGAATAGATAGCACTTGAATAGATAGCACTTTGATTGTCAACGATTAATTGTTATAGTATTAAATGGCACTGGATGCATGCCGTACACATCCTGATCATGTAACCCTTGCAAGGAAATATCACTCTTCAGGAGCTCTCCTCAGGACCAGATCGGGCCCTATTGCACTGGCATATAGCACTTGTTATTTTATTTCTACAATCAATTGTATGGCCAAATAAAGTACCAAGAAGAGATGAGAGTAGTAGACGAAATAGATGAGAGTGTAGAGAAAACGTGAATAGATGAGAGGATATAGATGGTAGATGAGATAGGGACAATATTGTAAAACAACATAACACCGATAATAACAGTTGCGCGGCACCAGGTCAGGTATCGGCAGTCTGGTAGAAATCATCACCGCCCACTAGCCGTGCTATGAACACAGGCTAGATGGTCCGGCATGATCACAAGGTAAGAAGAGAACACACTAAGTCCATGGATCGTACTGATCCCTAAAGGTGTAACGAGTTTTAGGGTACAACCAGCTCGTCGGCTAAGGACGTGCACCAAAGCCAAGAAGACTTACGAAGGCCTTGACAAGGAGTCCCTGGCCCATTCGAGAGTATTCTCGATGGAGAGGTGGTCCAAGTCAAGAGAAAGTGTGTGGAAACTGGTTCGTCGTGCCTCGAGTGCTCAAAGGCTGAGGGAAACGGCATCGGTGTATAAAACGCGCGAGTAAAATGAAGACAAGTGTAGTTAATTAAAGTAGGAAAATTTAGTAACTTATTTCACTAAATTACCAGATACGTTATTGCATAATTTATTAGGGTTTAATGGAAAACATGATGGTTATGTGTGTGCAAGTGTAAGAAATCGAAAAGCAAGTATAGTTGTGCACATATAGCTTTTAAATTAATAATTTCCATGAATTTAATACTCATTATTAATTAACAAGTTACTATCTAGCATGTCAACACTTAAACAGGGTCAAATTATCATAAAGACAGGATTATAACTATAAGTCTCATGTTCTGGTCACATTACAGAGGTCGCGACGTCGGCCTCTGTCGCGTTCAGGTCGCGACGGGGCTAACCGACACGTTCAGGAAGTCAGGTCGCGACGGGCTTGAAGGCCGCAATCAAGTCGCGACGTACAGGCGGGCCACGTTAAGGCCATCGCGACGCACAGATGGGCCGCGACAAGCTGAACCGGCTTTTAGGGTGACCCGGGGGCCAAGTCGCGACCAGTAGACTATCACGTTTAGATCGCGACGGGTCTTGGTGTCGCGACCCCCTCTGAGGTTGCGACAGATCGGGCCGTCGTGATCTCAGGGAGTGGCCCGAGCCCAGAAAAGAGGGATTTGCCCTTTTTCCAAGTGGGTCTACATGATACAGGGTACTTAAAAAATTAATAAGAAATCGCACAATGATCCAAAAAGCATGAAACCAATTTTAAATGAGAGTAGACATAGAGATCTATCACAGGGCACGAGTAATTAGAAAATAGTCATGTGTAGAGCATGCTTTGACTAGGTTACTTTTCATTAACCTAAACATGCACAGTCAAGAACAACAATTTAATTCGCAAAGCATGCTCAATGGAATTTAGGCAAACTGGGCTCATTAGAACCCTAACAACATGCAGTATTTATGGTAATTTCATCAAGGCATGAGCATGAGTAGATTCGAGGTTACAAGCAAAACATGAAGGTTCGAGCAAGACATAACAGTAGGGATTTGGGCATTTAATTCGCCCTCGTGCAAGAACGAAAAAGGGCGAAACAAGAGGGCTTTTGAAAGGGATCATGAAGACTACCTAGGGTAATTTTTACACGAGTTTAGCTTGAAAGATTGCCTACCTCTTGTTGAAGTAAAGAAAAACCCTAGTTTGGAGACGAAAATAGAAAGATCCTCCTTGCTTCAAGCCTTCTCCTCCCTTGCTCCTTCGTCCACAGCCTTCTCCTTCGTTCTCCAGAGCTCTAACAACGATCTAGGGGGTGATAGGGCCAAAATTGGGGTGTTTATTGTCTAATAGAGTCCTATCATCTTCTAACTCTTCTCTTCTCCTCCAACTCCGAAAATTAGTAATTATCCCCTATTTTCTTTCATTTATCTACCAATGGGGTTGGGAAGAGAGCTAAATTCGTGGCCATGGGGTTAGGATAGGCTAAGGGCTCTTGCTTTAGATAATTACAAGTTATTTAGTATTTATCCTAGCCTTTTACTATTTACCAATTAATAAAATCTGAATTTGGGATAATTATTTCCCATCCCATGATGGGCTCCACTTTATTAGGCCCATTATTTAGTAATTGAGCCATTTACACAACCCATTAGGGTTTTAACTTAATGGGCTTGATTAAATTCCCTTTTATTTCACTTATTTCTCATTTATTCTAATTAAATCTATTTACCTCATTTATTTAAAATAAAAATTTTATTTTATTTAGATTTTAAAAATCAAAGGGTGCTACAAAGCCTAATATTGAGCCTTTGGCACTCTTGAGTGTCAAAAAGAGAATGTCCATCCCTTCTGCTAGCTGATGTAGGGGGATTCTCCAGCCATAGACCAACTCTTAAATAGCATCCACACACTCTGCCTTAGTGTTGGGTTACTCCAACTCCTCCAAGAGAATAGATTGGGATCTAGTCGAGCTTGAGGATGAGGTTAAGCAAGAAAGGACATTAGTTTGAGAGTTTGACTCTTGAGAAATTTGGATTACCTTGAATTTCTTGAATTGTTGAGCTAAGTTCAGAGGCAACTAAAGATACTTCATCATCTTGTTGGCCCTTTCGGTATGGCAGCAAGCTAGCCTAGAGGGGGGGTGAATAGATTTTTCTAAAATCTGAAATAGAAACTTAAACACAGAAATTAACACTTGAAGGTTTGGTTAGTTTAGTGTGATAAAGAGTAGTAGTACGGAAGCAAATAAACAATCACACAAAGGACACAAGAAATTTATCCTGGTTCGGCCCTTCCCACATGGAAGTCCTACGTCCAGTCCCCAAGCAACCTCTTGGGATTTCACTAACCAAGAGTACAGTCCCCCCAAGGACACTACACCACCCAACAACCCAGTTGGTCTTCTTCTCTTTCCCGGGCAAGAAGGCAGCCCACTTCTTTTCTAGGCTCAGAAGCAAACCTACTTCTTTTAAAGGTTCAGAAGTAAACCTCCTGGAATAAACCCCAGTGCGGTTCTGCTAGACACTAACCTCTAGCTAGGTTACACACTGTATACAGTCCTACAGTTGGACAGAAATCTTTCTTAGAAAAGAAAGATCAGACTGAGAGCTATTACAAGATGAACACTAAGGACTTAGCTCACAGTCACAGACTCTCCCCCAAGATTACAATGAGCACAGGGAGAATGTAAGAGAAGAAGGCTTGAAGGCGATGAAGACTTCTGCTTTGAAAGCTTCTGTAGATTTTTGGCTCGAGCTCTTCTCTCTTTCTCTGAGTGTTTATGGCGTGAAGGTTCTTCTCACAGTTGTACACTCCTTGAAACATATTCAGAAAAAAACTCTGCTTGTTTTTTCAGCAAAGCTTCATCTTTTATATGAGAGGCTTTTGAATGGATCCGTTGAAGAGATCCGTTGGAGCTCTTCTAGTCGTTGCTGATCTTCTTTTCATTTGTCTTAATCAGACTTTGGTGGTCTTCGAGGTCTGCACACATAGAAGAGAGTGTTAGCACAAAATAGTATTTATGATAAACAATGCATACCATTGTGTGTCTGCTAACATGCTGAGAATAGAAGGTCATATCTTTTTTCTGACAAGCATGCAACTTTATTCTGTCAGAAGATATTTGACTTTTCATTTAGGCGCCAAAAACACTTGAACATACAAGAGAAGTCGATGTGAATATGACTCATAAAACCGTTGTTCATTTATAAGTAAATCGTTATGATCACCTGAAGAAATCGATGTGATCACTTATGAAATCGTTATGCAAGCAAATCGTTATGATCACCTGAAGAAATTGATGTGATCACTTATGAAATCGTTATGCAAGCAAATCGTTATGATCACCTGAAGAAATTGATGTGATCACTTATGAAATCGTTACAAGACCCAAATCGATGTGAAACTTATGAAATCGTTATGAGAGCGAAATCGATATGAGGGCAAATCGTTGTGGCTATAAAAGGAATCGTTCTGAGATCGATTTCTTAACAAATCGTTATAGCGCTTGTTAATTTTGGCACTTGAACTGTAATCGATGTATATATAGATTAAACATCAATTTTGTCATTTTAGTGTGCCATATTGCATCAATGAGAGACTTAGTATTTTGCTATGAGATTGATGCGACACAGATGAAACAAAATATTCAATAGTATTTAATCAACAAAGATATATATGAAATCGTCATAAGTTTTGTTATCACCAAAATATAAGGACAACCATAAAGTGGTTCAACAATCTCTCCCTTTTTGGTGATGATAAAATTTATCTGAATTTTATGATAAAAATATATAAAGCATAGAGGTTTCAGAAAATTCATACAAACTCTCCCCCTTTTTGTCACAAACCAAAAAGGAAGGATCTTACCATGCATTTCTCTCCCCCTTTGAGAGAATTTCTTACCATAAAGGGGTTCAACAATAATAGTTGATAAGGAATGACTCCCCCTTAATCTGTGCTCCCCCTGAATGAGAGACTCCACGTGAATGAAACTTGCAAATAATTGTTAGTAATAAAGACCAATTCAATTTTTGTGACTACTCTTTCTTCAGATGTGATTTGAATGAAGAGTCTGCAGTCACTCCTGCCTTGAGCATCCTTGATTTTTGATGCTCCAAGGCTAACCTGCAAAAAAAATTTATTCAAAGGTAGGTACCCAAATCCTTTTGGGTCCTTGATGGTTAGATGCATGAAAATATCCTTTAGGGATCCAAACTAAGTGCCTTGTTGTGCAGGTGTTTACAGTGTGTCCTAGTTTATTGCAATGAGAACAACAATGAATATAGATTGTTTTGTTGTTCTTATTTTCTTTGTGCTGAGTTTTTAGAACGTGATTTCTGTAAACTTTTTCTTTTACATGAGCCTTTTTCTGGGGCATCTTGGTTTCTTTTACAAATTTTGGTAGGGGATATTTTTCTGGAACCATGGCTTGTTTTCCTTTTTCTGGAGGTATGTATCCAAGTCCTTGTTTGTTATTTCCAGATTTTGACCCTTTTAAACATAGAGCTAAAGAAGTTTTTCCTTTTGTAAATTTTCTAACTGATTCTTTTATGTAGTGATTTTCTTCAGTTAGAGTTTTTAATTTTTCTTCTAACTCTAACTTTTCATTGTCCTTATTTTTTAAATTTTCATTCAAAAGATAAATATTATCTTTATTGTCCTTTAATTGTTTTTCTAGTTGCTCCAGTTCGGATTTAAGATCAGAATTGGTGTTTTCTAAGCAAATGGTGTTGTTTTTCAGATTTTTTAGTTCTTTTACTGTTGGGTTCACATTGTATAACATATAAGTCACAAATGCAACATGTTTTTGATGATGATCAATGATGAACAAAGTAAACAAGTGAACAATGTGAGTTAAGTTTAGAATTGCAATGCAATAACTTGTCACAATGTGTTGATATGATATTAAGCTTTAAATGACTAGAATGTCTCACTAACTATGTTCATAATCTTAGGTGAGATGTTGAGCAAGAGATGTACGAAGAACAAAGCCAAAAATGATGAAGATTTATATCTAAAGCAAGCATCTGTCGACAGCAGGCAGTCTCCCTGTCGACAAGCAAACCAAAGCCAGAAGGCAAAACTGCAGAACAGATGAGCCTGTCGACAGCACCCCCAGATGCCTGTCGACAGGAAGAGGTTTCCAGAACCATGAATTCTTCTGTCTGCCTATGCCTGTCGACAGCACCCAGTCGCCTGTCGACAGCAACTGCCTTCCAGAAGCCTTGAATGTCCTATTAGCTTGCGCCTGTCGACAGGAGCACCCAGTGCTGTCGACAGACGGACAGAGTCCTCAAATACGGGAAGTCTTCATGTTGCCATAGATGGTGTTTCCACAAACCACGACTCTCCATAAGTAAACACCTCTATTTAAGCATCCTTTTGAGGACAATCACGAACACAAGCAGCCTCCAAGCAAGAACCCTAAAAGTCTCTCAAGAAAAGTCTTGCCATGCTGCTCTGCTTCTAGCTGTTGCCCAGATTCAACAAGAGAAGTCCTCCGTGCAGCGGTGAAGTCTGAACGTCGTGGATTCAAGCCTCTCCATCAACTTCTAATCATCAAGACGAAGCTTGAAGTCTACTCAGACGTTCATGAGAAGAGTTTTCAATTGGATTTGATTCTCAACTCTCAAACTCTTCTCTGTTTTACTATTGTCTATACGTGTGTGTGTGTGTGGTGTGTTTCAAGCAGTCCTTGTGCTTGATACACGTGTGTGTGTTGTTCTGATCATGGCTATACATCAGAGAACATGTGTGTGTGAGTTGTAGTTCCTGAACTAGCTCATAAGTAGATTGTTCTGCGTGTGTGTGTGGCCCGTGGATGTAGGATACACGAGTTGTGTACTCCGAACCACGTAAATCGTTGTGTCTCGTGGTTTGAACGTTTCTACGTTAGATGTTTGGTAGGCACGGTGCATTTACACACGTCTAATCATCTATTCAATATCTATCATCGAATCACACACATCCACACCAAGTTTAGTCCTTGCCATAACTTCTAGTTATTTGTGTTCTATCGAAAAGAAGGCAACAAGTGCTTTTAACTGACAGTAATCTATTCAACCCCCCTTTTAGATTACCATATAGGGAATTCCGCTACACTTCAATTGGTATCAGAGCGAGGTTTCTCCGTTTACTGTCACATTTATTTGATCTTACGATCAGGAGATCCTTGATCTTATGGATTCTAGTAAGGGGTATATGGCCGAGGGACATTCAGTCACTAGGCCACCCTTCTTTGATGGCTCTGACTATCCCTATTGGAAAAACCGCATGCAGGTGTTTCTACGAGCACAAAACTATGAATTGTTGAAGATAGTCAGAACAGGACCATATGAATTGCCTCAAGACGAAGATACATGACCAAGGACCAGATTGCCAAAGGGACTCTCAATTGGAGCGCCCTCAACATGATGCAGTGCGCAGTCCATCCAAAAGAATACTTGAGGGTCTCCACATGCACCTCAGCTAAGGAGATGTGGGACAAGCTCGAGTTAATATATGAAGGTACGTCTGAGGTGAGAGAATCTAAGGTAAGCATGTTAGTCTCAGAATATGAAATGTTTAAGATGAATCATGATGAGACAATATCTGACATGTTTGCGAGATTCATGGTTCTGATAAATGGACTAAAAGGTCTTAAGAAGGAATACTCAGACAGTGAGTTGGTGAGGAAGATACTTCGGTCTCTTCCATCCTCATGGAACACCAAAGTCACTGTCATTGAGGATTCTAAGAATCTTTCAACCATGAAGGTTGATGAGTTGATTGGTTCACTTATGACCTATGAATTGAATGTGAAAAGGAAGGAAACTGAAGAGAACCCAAGGAAGTCCATTGCCTTGAAAGCTTCCAAGAAAGTCTCTTCAGATTCCAAAAGAAGTACTCAACAGGAAGGTATTGAGTCTGAATCCTCTAGTGATAGTGAGAATGACGAGATGGCCATGCTCACTAGACAATTTAAGAAGTTTCTCAAATTCAAGAAAAGAGGTTCAGGAAACTCAAAACCGTTCCAAAAGAGTACGAACAGATTTGATTCAATTAACAAAAAATCTGATGTGGTTTGTTATGAGTGCAAGAAGCAGGGACACATGAGAGGAGAATGTCCCGAGCTAAAGAAGAAATTGAAGAAAGATAAATTCACGTTCAAGAAAGCCAAAGCAATGTTGGCTTCATGGAGTGATGAAGATGAGGACAGTCAGGGCACCTCGGAAGATGAAGAGATTCAGTGTCTCATGGCAAAGAGTGACGATTCAACCGAGGTAAACTCTTCCTTTGAGAATTTTTCTATTGATGAATGGGAAGAGGTTTATACTGTATTATTTGAAAAGTTTTGTGAATTTAAGTCTGAAAACAAAGCACTCAAAAAGAAAATGAATTTCCTTGTTCATGAATCAAACAAAAATGAAGAAATTGAGTCTCTGAACAAGGTAATTGAATTGATGAAAATTGATGAACATACCCACATGGATGAGTTGGATAGCATGAAACTTAAGTATCAAGAAGTTCAAAAGGAAAGAGATGAACTAATAAACTGTCTTGAAATTCTTAAAGGTGAGCATGCTAATCTGCAAAAGAAATTTGAAAAAGCTGAAACAGAACTAAAATGTAAATCAAAAGATCTATCAAATTTTGTAAAGAGCAAACAGAACTTGGATGCAATCTTAGGTTCAAATGTGTTTGTTGCAAGACATGGGATTGGATTTCAAAATCCAAAGCCAAAGGTAATTGGCAAAAATCTGGTGACTGATTTCACAGATCTAACCCCATGCTCTAGCAAACCAAACCCTTCAAAGAAAAGGAAAAATCAAAACAAGGGTAAAAAATAGGAACCTAAAGTCACCAAATTTGTTCCTAGTCAACATGAGAAACTTGCTAAAAGCTCTAAACAGAGGCGTCCACAAGAAAAACAGCAAGTCCCTAAAGGTAGACTTACAAGGGAACAAAAAGGCAAGATGCCTATGGTTGCCTCCAAAAATGTCAAATCCAATGTTGTTCTTAAATCATCATCATGCAATATCTGTAAAAAAATTGGACATAATGAAAAACAGTGCTGGAATAACCCAAATCAAATGAAAATCAAACAAGTTTGGATTCCTAAGCATCTCTTATTTTGTATGAATGATACAATGGGACCCAAAGTAATTTGGGTACCAAAACCTCTCGTCTGATCCACATGTGCAGGAATGCCTAGCAGCTCACAATCAAAACAAATGGTACCTGGACAGTGGCTGCTCGAGGCATATGACGGGCGATAAAGCTAAATTCAGTTTGCTCGTGGAAAAAGACGGAGGTCAAGTGATATTCGGAGGTAACAACAAAGGCCAGATCATCGGCTCAGGTAAAGTTGGTAAATCAGCTTGCAGATGGATTCTTTATAAGCTAAGAAAAATATGTAAAAGAACTGCTCAAAAGGTTCCAGTTGGAACAAGCAAAGCCCGCTTCAACACCGATGAGCACAAGCATTAAGCTAGAAACTGATGAGAAAGGTAACCCGGCAGATGCCAAACAATTTCGAGGTATGATTGGCTCACTCCTTTATCTTACTGCAAGTCGACCGGACATACAATTCAGTGTTTGCCTTTGTGCTAGACATCAATCTAGTCCAAAGGAAAGCCATTTAATTGCAGTTAAGAGAATCTTCAGATATCTCTCAGGTACACATGCCTTGGGTCTTTGGTATCCAGTTGGTAGTAGTTTTGATTTGATTTCTTATTCTGATGCAGACTACGCTGGTTGTAAAATAGACAGGAAAAAGCACTAGTGGCTATTGTCAAATGCTCGGTGGTTGTATGGTTTCGTGGGCATCCAAGAAGCAACACTCGGTTGCCCTCTCTACTGCAGAAGCAGAATATGTTGCTGCAGGGAGTTGTGCAACACAAGTGTTGTGGATAAAAAGTCAGCTGTGTGACTACAATATTGATATTGGATGCACACCTATCCTGTGTGACAACACTAGTGCAATCAATCTATCAAAGAACCCTATTCAACATTCAAGGACGAAACACATAGAAATTCGTCATCATTTCTTGAGAGATGAAGTGGCCAATAGAACTTTCGAAATTAGTTTCATACCCACAGAGAAACAGTTGGCAGACATATTTACCAAACCTCTAGCTGAAGATAGATTCACCTCTTTATGAAGAGAGTTGGGGTTGTGCAAATTATCATGAAACTTAATTCAAATATCAAGCATATGCTCCTTGTGTCCACTATCTATGCGGTATATCAAATGGTGAAGTGTGGAAGAACAAGTCATGCTTGTTTGGAAACTCTCATTATGCGTGAGAAAACTTCTCCGCCACGTATCCATGGTTATGTGACATTCAAGGGACATGTACTGTATATTTAAAGTTAGTTTCTTTATCAATTGCTTATTCAAACTCTCTTCAAATTTCTAAAACATGATTGTTGGTCTGTCTCTATACATGAATTTGAGTTCTTGTGTTACAAATGGCACACCTTATGGGGGAGCAACTTAAGTTTCTATGAATTCAAAATGTGGAGGGAGTCATTCAGACTTTATCTCTCTCAATTCCCTCTCAGTAGTTGTTCACGTCTGCTCTTCTCTCTTCAACTACACTCATCTGAACAAGTCCCTGTCGACAGGCAACCAGGGCCCTGTCGACAGCTAAGCCCAGACAGAACACTGGTTCCTTTGTCTCTGTCTCCCTGTCGACAGGCCTTCCCTTCCTGTCGACAGGTGCTCTGAAATATGATTACTCATGATCATTTCTTCACCCAGTCTGTGAGCTTCTTCCTGATTAACAACTAAGGTGTCTATAAGATGTAAATGTATGATTGACCACACTACATACAAACGATATTTAAGCTATTTTCTATTTCCCTATGATTTTTACATACTATTCATGTAGGGTTTAGGCTATATCATTTAGAAAACATCTCACAACTCTACGGGACACCCACCTTACTCCTTTATAGTAATACTAAGTGAGCCAACATAGTCTCAATTTAGTTCATAAGTCTTTTGGTCATGAAAGTGCATATCTAGTATTGATTGGTAATCATATCACCACCTTGATTTTTGTCATTACGACAATACTTGGAGAAAAGCTACCTATTTCTACAAAAAAAAAAAAATTCTCAAATAACAAATAATGCCAATCACCGTGAAGTTTGGGATGAATATAGAGCAATGTTGGGTTATGCTAAGTAACCGGGGAGATGGGCATCACAACTGTCTGCCCTCGCGTCAAAAGGACAACTCATCAACTCTATACAACGGTATGTTGGAAACTTCCACCAATTGACTGGGGGTATGGGCACGGGTAATGTCTATCCTCACTTCAAAAGGTGTGACGTCTTCTTAAGTACCATTTCCTCCCATTGTACTTCCAAATTAAACATTTGGGAATAGTGCGAAGCCTCCACTGAGTCATAATTTCAAAGGTCACTGGTCTTGTGATTGTCTTGACATATAGATATCATTTCATGCATCTTTTGTCTAATCTCAAAATGGGGATTGTGTTGTCTTACAGTGTATTTATACAATAACGGGTAAGCGTGCAATGTTCTTCATTTAAGTGGGTGTTTTCTTAATGCTTTAACCTTAAATTCCTTGGATATTATGTTAAAACCATTGGAGAATTGGTATGGTTTTTTATATTCTTGTATATGGTAGGTTAACATACATGATTCATCTCTTATTCACCTTCACTTATCACCTGGAAGAAATTGCTCACAGCTTCAGTTCCAAAAATTTCCAAAAATCTCAAACTGGCAATTTTCTGCAAGCGCCTGTCGACAGGCACCAGGGTCCCTGTCGACAGCCGGCGGCAGAAGTGTTTTTTTTTTGGAAGTCCAAAGGGCTAATCCAAAACCGGATTTGGTGGGATCCGACTCTTCATCTACCCTCACCCCTTCTATAAGAAGACCCCACACCCCTTTCCCTCCTTCTTCACTTCCAAAAAAAAAACCCTTCTTCCCTCTCCTTCTTCAAATCCCTTCTCCAGGGCACCAGGAACGCACCTCTGCCTCCCTGGTGTTTTCTCTTCTGTTCTCCGTCTCCTTCTTTCTACCACAAGTCTCCAACTCAAGCAGCTCGAGATCATGGCCCCTCCTGCCAAAAAGATGGCCTCTCGTCGCCGTCCTCGCTCTCCTCGCGCCGGACAAGGTTCCAGGGTCTCCCCGGAACGTCGCTCAAAGCACCGAGAGGATCGTCTGCCGGAGCTGCTCATCCCTCCAAATCTTCAATTCAAAGTCACCCATGCCACTTTCACGAAGATCACACAGCCTCGCTACGTTGACTTCATCTCCCTCCAGGACCTATTTCCAGGTCTTTTGCCTCTCTTTGACACACAGGGTTGGTCACCCTTCTGTTATAGCCACAAGAAATTCTCCGCCTCTGCTGTCACAGATTTCTACCATAATCTTCAGGAGTCTACTACAGGTGATCTATATACCCATGTCAAGGGAAATTCCTTTCGCATTTTCCCCAATCTCTTATCAGTCTCTCTGCAAATCCCAAACACAGGGGTTGACATCCTCATCACCCTACTCCAGAGGAATACCATGCCCTCATCACTTCCAGGCCTTACGACCCCACGGATCGTAAGCCAATGAATGCTAACTCCTTTCCTCCGCTTCATCGTCTCATCCACCACATCTTTACCACTCTTATTGTCCCGAAGGATGGCAGTAGGGAACTCGTTACATCTGTTCACAAGTCCCTCCTTCATAAGTTTTTACGATGTGAACAAATCAATCTACCTCAACTCATGTGCTCCGTCCTTCGACTATGCCTTGGCAATGCAAAGCGGTCCATGCCTTACGCATGTCAGCTCACCTCCCTCTTCCTGTTTCTTGGCATTATTATTCCAGAAGGGGAGATGACCAACTTGCCGGGACGTAGCTCCTATGATCTGACTGCTGCAGAGCGGATGGGCTACAAGTTTGTGGATGGTGTAGTCACACGGGATCTTAAGGGCAAGGGTCAAGCTGTCCAAGTGGATGAAGAAGAAGCTGATGAGGCCGCTGATGAAGATGTTGCTGAGGATGAAGATGACAAAGACGATGCTCTGGGAGAAGAAGAAAGTCAACCTATGGATGATATTGCCACTGAGCCCTCTATCCGTGAACTCTTGGCTCAGCTGCAAGTGCATATGACCACTGGTTTTGCAACTATCAATGCACGCTTGGACAAGGTTGACAACAGCTTGGAAGCATTGGCTGATAATCAAGTCTGGATCACTCACCGGCTCAACAGGCTGACTCCTCAGGCCCCAACACCACCGGGTTCTGATGATGATTCTAGAGTCTAGGTGTCCCGGGTCTTGTATTCAGTTTTATGTTGCTCTTCTACATTGTTGGTCATGAAATGTCTTTCTCTTTTATCAACATTATGTTCAACCAAACAATGTTCTGTATGGCTCAATGATATACCAATGAAAGATCTTGTCTTTTTGCCTACTACATTGGTCTGTGATGTATGCTTTTTAGATATTGCCAAAAGGGGGAGAAAACTCAATTGTGCACTTGCTTACACTTGCTTAATTGGTTAATTTTGTCATCATCAAAAAGGGGGAGAATGTTGGGTTCACATTTTATAACATATAAGTCACAAATGCAACATGTTTTTGATGATGATCAATGATGAACAAAGTAAACAAGTGAACAATGTGAGTTAAGTTTAGAATTGCAATGCAATAACTTGTCACAATGTGTTGATATGATATTAAGCTTTAAATGACTAGAATGTCTCACTAACTGTAACGACCCGAGAACCCGACCCTCAGCCCACGCCGAGGACCCGATTTTCGCGGTCGCCGCCCACGGACCCGGGGGACCCGGAAGGGCTAGAACACGCGTCTGACAGGATATGTAACGGAGGTAAACGTCAACTGCTAAGCTAGAAGCGTACAAGCGGAAACAGGAAAGTAAAGCGAGACCGCTGCGTACCGCTCTAAGTACAGTCCCAACGCACGCACACTAGTACAAGTAAGGAAAGGGGAGAGACAAGTCCCTTAGGGGAATACCCCGAGGGTGACGTACACTGAGAGGGGGAACCACTGCTAGCTACGGGGACCAAGACTACCGCCCCGTCTCCTCCGCCCGACTCGCGCCCTGCCGCTGCTGGGAAGACTCACCTGGAAAACAGAGGGATGAGCTTCACAACAGAAGCTCAGTAGGGACTACCAATCTCCTACTGGCTCTAAACAGGCAGAGGAACATATACAACTATTAATAAAGGAAAGACGGCAGTTGATATCTTTCTACCTACAAAAGGAAGTGCGGAAGCGAAGCTAAAGCTAACACGGTACGGAAGTACTCTCGGTCGGAAACTCCGTACGACTGCCCGTCGTGACCACCACACGGCTAGTAAAACACAGACGGAGGGAACTCCGCCTGGACAAGGACACTAGCTACGGAAGCACTACCACTAGTCACGGTCAGGTGTGTCCACCGACGTCTTATCCTCGACCCGGGTCCTGACCCTCACGTCTCGTCAGAGCGAGGTAGGAACACAAAGTACGACAACAGTAACCGCCGTAGTCTGGCCGGACTACGGTCCCACGCCTGGCCTCTCTAAGCGGTCCCGGGGCCGCAAAGAGCGAGGCAGTGAGAAGAAGGACTGGCTGGCCTGCGCCGGGTAGAACTCCTAACTGTCCTCGGCATCCCAGACCACCCACGAGAGCTCTGCAAGTGACTCACACGCCACTGTCCCAACCACCGTTTTCCCCTAAGCTCCAGAGTCCGCCTGGTGGCTGCCAACTCGAGCACACTCGTAGCCCGGAGTACTCCCTCAACAGGCTCCCGAGGACGGGGGTCCCAGGTAATGGTAACAACCTCTCACACGGAACAAGCCCTCAAGTGCCAAGCACCGGGCGAAAGACTAGTGTAGACCGCACTAGGGAACTAGCACAAGTGCCACGGGAACAGTAAAAGAAGAGCGGAAACGGGAAAGACCAAACCTGTCTCTCGGTCCGAGTCGCGACGCAGCGGGCCGTCGCGACCATGTCGCGACGCCCTAGCAGGTCACGACCTGGACGCGACGCACAGGAGCGTCGCGACCATGTCGCGGTCGGGCGCACCACCGCGACATGATCGCGGCCTCCGAGGCGACCGCGTCACCAGCCGAGCAGGGTTCCGGAACAGTCTCTCCGGGAACCCTCCTCAAAACGCTAAACAACATCCACAATGGGGGAGGGGATCTTGCACTACGTATATTGAAAGCTATAAATCCACCAAACCACCCACGATCCCTCAAAGCATGGATCTACGCTCGAAGGAAACCTCACTCAACTCGAGCATGGAGTTCTCACACTCCCAAACCCCAAACCACAAGGAAACCACGGTCAAGAGGGGGAAGGGATCATGCTTAGGGCGAGAGGGTCAAGAGTCCCTACCTCCACACGAAGAACGAACCCGTTAAGGCCTTCTCGTAGGAAAGAACTCCTCCTCCTCCTCGCACCGCACGCCGCAAGCACGACCCCTGCACGAACGGCACGTCCACACCTCAGCACGAGCACCGCGAGCAAGGAGAAACATCGAGAAACTGCGAGAGAGCTCGAGAGAGGGGAGAAAGAGTGAAAAGGGCGAGAGAGGGAAAATGGGGCGCGCCTTCGGTTTTGAACCGATGGCCCCCAGAACGCGACACAGCGGCCCGGCGCGACAAGACACTGTCGCGACGCCCAGGAGCGTCGCGACCATGTCGCGACCGCCCGCCAAGGCGCGACTTAAAAAGCACGGTCAAACCTCGAAGACCGGAAAAGCAGTCGCGACGGCCTGACAGGTCGCGTCAACGCCGACGACCCTGCCACCCGACACGACCGTTCTGACGGACAGGACAGCGGTCAAGTCCTGTCAGAACACAGTCGCGACAGCCAGGGGTGACACGACAAGAACGCGACAGTCACCCCCACCGCGACACGAACCGCCAATCCTGTCGCGGCATGCCACTCTGCCGCGACCATGTCGCGGCCAGGGCGCTTGTCGCGACCTCGAGGACGGGGCCTAAGGCCCAAGGGGGCCGGGGTGTTACAACCCTCCCTCCTTAAGACATTTCGTCCTCGAAATGAAAACAACTCGGTCTCAACCCGGAAGACGACAAAAAGGGGAGATCACCACATACCGATCAATCAAACAAGTAAGGAAACTGCTCCTGCATCTCGTCCTCGCGCTCCCAGGTGGCCTCGCCACCGACGCGGTTCTGCCAAACGACCTTAACCAGCGGAATCTGCTTCCTGCGCAACTGCTGTACTCTGCGGTCGACAACACTAACTGGGTACTCTGGCACTGACAAATCTGGAGCTACCTCTAGCTGCGAGTAGTCCAACACGTGCGAAGGATCTGCGACGTATCTCCTGAGCTATGAAACGTGGAAAACGCTGTGCACATCTGCTAGCTCTGCCGGAAGACTCAGCCTGTAAGCCACATCGCCGACCCTCTCGGAAATGGGGAAAGGCCCAATATGTCTGGGACTGAGCTTTCCCCTCCTGCCAAACCTCATGACCCTTTTTGTCGGCGAGACCCGCAGGAAGACCAGGTCACCGACGCTGAACTCTAGCGGTCTCCTGCGGACATCCGCATAACTCTTCTGCCTGCTCTGTGCTGCCCGAAGTCTCTGTCTGACCAAACTGACTGTCTCTGCACACTGCTGCACCAACTCTGGCCCCAAAAGCTGCCTCTCTCCAACCTCGAACCAGTGAAGAGGTGTCCTGCACGGGCGACCGTACAAGGCCTCGTACGGCGCCATTCCGATGCTCGAGTGATAACTGTTGTTATACGCGAACTCTACCATCGGAAGGTGAGACTCCCAAGTGCCGCTCCAGTCTAAACAGCACGCTCTTATCATATCCTCCAGTGACCGAATGGTCCGCTCTGACTGACCGTCTGTCTGCGGGTGGTATGCTGTGCTGAGCCTCAAGTCTGTACCCAGTGCCCTCTGAAGACTGCGCCAAAACCCTGACGTGAACCTCGGATCTCTGTCGGAGACGACTGAAACTGGGATCCCGTGCAACGAAACAACTGTGTCCACGTACAGCCTAGCTAACCTGTCCACTGACCACGACATTCTGATCGGAAGAAAATGCGCTGTCTTGGTCAATCGATCCACAATCACCCAAATACCGTCATGCCTCTGCGGGGTACGGGGCAAACCAACCACAAAGTCCATGGTGATGTCGTCCCACTTCCACTCAGGAATGGGCAACGGCTGCAACTCACCACCAGGACGCTGATGCTCGGCCTTCACTTGTTGACAAGTAAGACACCGGGCAACAAACTCTGCCACGCCCCTCTTCATCCCTGGCCACCAGAAGGACCTCCTCAAGCAATGGTACATCTTGGTGGAACCAGGATGAACAACATACCTCGATCTGTGAGCCTCTGACAACACTGTCTGGCGCGCCTCTTCAGGAACGTACAAGCGGCCTCTGAATCTGACCTCGCTGTCCTCGCTGAGCTCTACATCTGGCATCCGCAAAATGTCTGCTAACTCTGCATCTGCTCGCTGTGCCTGCAACACCTGCCTGAACAGTGACGGCCGAACTGACAAACTGGAAGCCACGGCACGATCTCTGGTCCTCGACGGAACGAACACTCCCTGGGACAGCTCCTCAAACAGCCTCCACTCTCTGACCATCAGCGAACTCAAACGCACGCACCTGCTCAAGGCATCGGCTACAACGTTAGCCTTTCCTGGATGATAGGAGAGGGTCAGGTCGTAGTCCTTCAAATACTCCATCCACCTGCGCTGCCTTGAGTTCAGATCCCTCTGGGTGAAGATGTACTGCAAACTCTGGTGGTCGGTGAAGATCTGAAAAGCCTCGCCATACAGGTAGTGCCTCCACAACTTGAGAGCGAACACCACTACTGCTAGCGCCAAGTCGTGGGTGGGATAGTTCTCCTCATGCTTCTTGAGCTGCCGAGAAGCATAGGCAACGACCCCACCATGCTGCATCAGCACGGCACCCAAACCTGACCTCGACGCATCGGTGTAAACCACAAACCCACCGGTGCCCGACGGCAAGACCAGCACTGGCGCTGAAGTCAACCTCGTCTTCAGCTCCAAGAAACTCTGCTCACAGTCCTCTGACCAAACAAACCTGGTGTCCTGCCTCGTCAACCGATTCAACGGTGCTGCAATCTTGGCGAAATTCTGGATGAACCTCCGGTAGTAACCTGCCAGACCCAGAAAACTGCGGACCTCAAACACCGATGTGGGCTGCTCCCACGACAACACGGCCTCCACCTTGGCAGGGTCCACTGCCACACCAGAACCCGAGATCACGTGCCCAAGAAAGTGCACCTCCTTCAGCCAAAATTCGCACTTGTCGAACTTGGCATAAAGGCGGTGACTCCGCAGGGTCTCCAGCACGATCCTCAGGTGCTCCTCGTGCTCCCCTTCAGAAGCCGAGTAGACCAGAATATCATCAACAAAAACAACAACAAAGCGGTCTAGGTACTCGCTGAACACCCTATGCATCAGATCCATGAATGCTGCAGGTGCGTTCGTCAGCCCAAACGGCATCACGACGAACTCAAAGTGACCGTACCTGGAATGGAAAGCCGTCAAACCAACATCCGACTCTTTGATCCGCAGCTGGTAGTAGCCGGATCTCAAGTCGATCTTCGAGAAAACTCGGCCCGATTGCAACTGATCAAACAAATCATCAATTCTCGGCAACGGGTACCTGTTCTTCACAGTGACCTGGTTCAACTGCCGATAATCGATGCACAACCGAAGACTGCCATCCTTTTTCCGCACAAACAAAACAGGCGCACCCCACGGCGAACGACTCGGGCGAATGAAGCCCAGCTCAAGAAGCTCCTGCAACTGGCGCTTCAACTCACGCAGCTCCGCCGGGGCCATCCGGTAAGGTGCCTTGGACAAAGGCATCGTACCAGGCAAAAGCTCGATGGAGAACTCTACCTCTCGCTCAGGCGGCAACCCAGGTAGATCCTCCGGAAACACGTCAGAAAACTCAGAAACAACTGGCACATCAAAAACTGAAGACCCGCTAGGCTCCAAGGAACAGACCGAAGCAAGGTAAGCAACGCAGCCATCACGGATCAAACGACGAGCCTTACAGAAGGAAATGAACGGCCGACGGGTAGACCGGATACCTCGAAAGCAGAGAACAGGTGCTCCAGGTATCTTGAACCGAACGGTCTTCCTCTGGCAATCAACCACGGCTGAGTGAGCCTCCAACCAGTCCATGCCCAGGATGACGTCGAAGTCGCAAAGCTGCAGCGCGTACAACCTGGCCGGCAACAGGTGACCCTCAACCTCGACCACCACACCCTCCAGGTAACCAAAGGAACGCATATAGTCACCAGACGGGAGATCGACCATCACGTCACACTGCCTCTCAGGAGCGTGACAAGCAAGAGACTCGTAAAACTTCTCGGAAGCAAAACACAAGGAAGCGCCGGGATCAACCAAAACACGAGCAGCTCTGCCAAGGATAGGTAGAGTACCTATAACCAAGTTTGACGCCTCTGCCTACTCCCGGGTGAGCGCCATCACACGACCACGACCGCGACCACGCTGCGGCGCCGGCTGCTGCTGCGGCGGCTGCTGGGGGTACTGCTGCTGCTGCTGGTACGGCTGGTACTGTTGCTGCTGCGGAAACTGCTGAGCTGGCTGCTGGTACTGCCCCCGCTGCTGCTGGCGCGGTGCCTGCTGCTGGGGAGGGTACTGGTACTGAGGTGGCTGCTGCGCGTACTGCACTGGCTGCTGCTGCTGCGGGGCTTGCCCCATGGGGCAATCCCTCCTGAAGTGGCCTGGCAACCCACAAGTGTAGCACACTGGCTCCTGACTGCCCTGCTCAGCACCCTGCTGTACTGACTGCTCTGCAAACCTGGACTGACGCCTCTGCTGACGGCTACGTCCGCCCCCGCGAGTAGACAACTTCCTAAACTGCGAGCGAATTCCGGCACTGCCAGAACTGCCCGAGCCGGAGGAAGAGGAAGTCGCACTACCGCGGCTGCCTGCTGGACGCTGGTAAGGCGAGGACCTGGAAGAGGCCCCTCCCTGCTGCGGCTGCTGCTGCTGAGGCTGCCAGGTCTCTCTGTCCAAGGCGGTGGCCTTCGCCACGGCCTCTCCCAAGGTGGTACACATGTGTGACGTCACACCCCACCTCAGGTCTGGTCTCAGCCCTGCTATAAACCTCTCTGCACAAGCCTGGTCACTGCCTGCTACATGAGGCACATGCCTCAACAACCGAACAAACCTCTGGTGGTACTGAGAAACTGTGAGGTCGCCCTGCACCAACTCGTGGAACTGATCCCGTCTCTCACGTCGAGCATAGTCGGGGAAGTACTCGCCGTGGAAGACCTCCACAAACCGCTGCCAAGTGATCCGCTCCAACCGCTGCTCTGGGAAGTGCGTCTGCCTCTGAACTCTCCACCACTCGTGGGCTGCTCCCTTGAGCTGGTACACCCCTAGTCGAACCTGGTCCTCCTCAGCGCACTCCATCGTCTCGAAGATGCGCTCCAACTCATGGGTCCAGCTCTCTGCCTTATCTGGATCATACTCACCGTGGAACATCGGTGGGCGAAGACGCAGGAACCTCTCAAGGAGAGCGGTCCTCGCCTCCGACACCGCTGCCCTCCGCTGACCGGACCGGGTACTCCCAGTACCCGACCGCTGCTGGCGGACTGGCTGCTCCACCTCTGGCTCCACCTCCTGCTGCTGCTCCGGTACCGCTGGGGGAGGCACCGGAAACGGGACACCTGCTGCTGCCTGCCCGGGTTGCCACGCTCCCTGGTACATAGCTCTGAAGAACTGCTCGGCCATGGGAAACCAGTCTGCATACTGCTGAGGCTGAGGGTGGTACTCCTGCTGCTGCTGCCCACCTGCTACCGCTGCCTCTGCTGCTGCTGCCTGTGCATCCTGAGGCTGTGCCACTGACTCCTCCACGGACACCTCCTCCTGAACCTGCCCCTGAGCGGGCACGTCGGACTCATCCTGCTGCTCAACCAGCTGCCTAGCCTGACTGCGCCTACGCGGAGCCATAACCTACACGGCAACACAACTGACAAAGGTTACAAATACCTCTCGGGCGTCTAGCAGTGTACTTGTACTATTGTTGGGACTTACTGTTGCAGTTTAGATCCACTACAAGTTCTGTCAGACCAAGCTCTGATACCAACTGTAACGACCCGAGAACCCGACCCTCGGCCCACGCCGAGGACCCGATTTTCGCGGTCGCCGCCCACGGACCCGGGGGACCCGGAAGGGCTAGAACACGCGTCTGACAGGATATGTAACGGAGGTAAACGTCAACTGCTAAGCTAGAAGCGTACAAGCGGAAACAGGAAAGTAAAGCGAGACCGCTGCGTACCGCTCTAAGTACAGTCTCAACGCACGCACACTAGTACAAGTAAGGAAAGGGGAGAGACAAGTCCCTTAGGGGCATACCCCGAGGGTGACGTACACTGAGAGGGGGGACCACTGCTAGCTACGGGGACCAAGACTACCGCCCCGTCTCCTCCGCCCGACGCGCGCCCTGCCGCTGCTGGGAAGACTCACCTGGAAAACAGAGGGATGAGCTTCACAACAGAAGCTCAGTAGGGACTACCAATCTCCTACTGGCTCTAAACAGGCAGAGGAACATATACAACTATTAATAAAGGAAAGACGGCAGTTGATATCTTTCTACCTACAAAAGGAAGTGCGGAAGCGAAGCTAAAGCTAACACGGTACGGAAGTACTCTCGGTCGGAAACTCCGTACGACTGCCCGTCGTGACCACCACACGGCTAGTAAAACACAGACGGAGGGAACTCCGCCTGGACAAGGGACACTAGCTACGGAAGCACTACCACTAGTCACGGTCAGGTGCGTCCACCGACGTCTTATCCTCGACCCGGGTCCTGACCCTCACGTCTCGTCAGAGCGAGGTAGGAACACAAAGTACGACAACAGTAACCGCCGTAGTCTGGCCGGACTACGGTCCCACGCCTGGCCTCTCTAAGCGGTCCCGGGGCCGCAAAGAGCGAGGCAATGAGAAGAAGGACTGGCTGGCCTGCGCCGGGTAGAACTCCTAACTGTCCTCGGCGTCCCAGACCACCCACGAGAGCTTTGCAAGTGACTCACACGCCACTGTCCCAACCACCGTTTTCCCCTAAGCTCTAGAGTCCGCCTGGTGGCTGCCAACTCGAGCACACTCGTAGCCCGGAGTACTCCCTCAACAGGCTCCCGAGGACGGGGGTCCCAGGTAACGGTAACAACCTCTCACACGGAACAAGCCCTCAAGTGCCAAGCACCGGGCGAAAGACTAGTGTAGACCGCACTAGGGAACTAGCACAAGTGCCACGGGAACAGTAAAAGAAGAGCGGAAACGGGAAAGACCAAACCTGTCTCTCGGTCCGAGTCGCGACGCAGCGGGCCGTCGCGACCATGTCACGACGCCCTAGCAGGTCGCGACCTGGACGCGACGCACAGGAGCGTCGCGACCATGTCGCGGTCGGGCGCACCACCGCGACATGATCGCGGCCTCCGAGGCGACCGCGTCACCAGCCGAGCAGGGTTCCGGAACAGTCTCTCTGGGAACCCTCCTCAAAACGCTAAACAACATCCACAATGGGGGAGGGGATCTTGCACTACGTATATTGAAAGCTATAAATCCACCAAACCACCCACGATCCCTCAAAGCATGGATCTACGCTCGAAGGAAACCTCACTCAACTCGAGCATGGAGTTCTCACACTCCCAAACCCCAAACCACAAGGAAACCACGGTCAAGAGGGGGAAGGGATCATGCTTAGGGCGAGAGGGTCAAGAGTCCCTACCTCCACACGAAGAACGAACCCGTTAAGGCCTTCTTGTAGGAAAGAACTCCTCCTCCTCCTCGCACCGCACGCCGCAAGCACGACCCCTGCACGAACGGCACGTCCACACCTCAGCACGAGCACCGCGAGCAAGGAGAAACATCGAGAAACCGCGAGAGAGCTCGAGAGAGGGGAGAAAGAGTGAAAAGGGCGAGAGAGGGAAAATGGGGCGCGCCTTCGGTTTTGAACCGATGGCCCCCAGAACGCGACACAGCGGCCCGGCGCGACAAGACACTGTCGCGACGCCCAGGAGCGTCGCGACCATGTCGCGACCGCCCGCCAAGGCGCGACTTAAAAAGCACGGTCAAACCTCGAAGACCGGAAAAGCAGTCGCGACGGCCTGACAGGTCGCGTCAACGCCGACGACCCTGCCACCCGACACGACCGTTCTGACGGACAGGACAGCGGTCAAGTCCTGTCAGAACACAGTCGCGACAGCCAGGGGTGACGCGACAAGAACGCGATAGTCACCCCCACCGCGACACGAACCGCCAATCCTGTCGCGGCAGGCCGCTCTGCCGCGACCATGTCGCGGCCAGGGCGCCTATCGCGACCTCGAGGACGGGGCCTAAGGCCCAAGGGGGCCAGGGTGTTACACTAACTATGTTCATAATCTTAGGTGAGATGTTGAGCAAGAGATGTACGAAGAACAAAGCCAAAAATGATGAAGATTTATATCTAAAACAAGCATCTGTCGACAGCAGGCAGTCTCCCTGTCGACTAGCAAACCAAAGCCAGAAGGCAAAACTGCAGAACAGATGAGCCTGTCGACAGCACCCCAGATGCCTGTCGACAGGAAGAGGTTTCCAGAACCATGAATTCTTCTGTCTGCCTGTGCCTGTCGACAGCACCCAGTCGCCTGTCGACAGCAACTGCCTTCCAGAAGCCTTGAATGTCCTGTTAGCTTGCGCCTGTCGACAGGAGCACCCAGTGCTGTCGACAGACGGACAGAGTCCTCAAATACGGGAAGTCTTCAAGTTGCCATAGATGGTGTTTCCACAAACCACGACTCTCCATAAGTAAACACCTCTATTTAAGCATCCTTTTGAGGACAATCACGAACACAAGCAGCCTCCAAGCAAGAACCCTAAAAGTCTCTCAAGAAAAGTCTTGTCCTGCTGCTCTGCTTCTAGCTGCTGCCCAGATTCAACAAGAGAAGTCCTCCGTGCAGCGGTGAAGTCTGAACGTCGTGGATTCAAGCCTCTCCATCAACTTCTAATCATCAAGACGAAGCTTGAAGTCTACTCAGACGTTCATGAGAAGAGTTTTCAATTGGATTTGATTCTCAACTCTCAAACTCTTCTCTATTTTACTATTATCTATACGTGTGTGTGTGTGTGGTGTGTTTCAAGCAGTCCTTGTGCTTGATACACGTGTGTGTGTTGTTCTGATCGTGGCTATACATCAGAGAACATGTGTGTGTGAGTTGTAGTTCCTGAACTAGCTCATAAGCAGATTGTTCTGCGTGTGTGTGTGACCCGTGGATGTAGGATACACGAGTTGTGTACTCCGAACCACGTAAATCGTTGTGTCTCGTGGTTTGAACGTTTCTACGTTAGATGTTTGGTAGGCACGGCGCATTTACACACGTCTAATCATCTATTCAATATCTATCATCGAATCACACACATCCACACCAAGTTTAGTCTTTGCCATAACTTCTAGTTATTTGTGTTCTATCGAAAAGAAGGCAACAAGTGCTTTTAACTGACAGTAATCTATTCAACCCCCCTTCTAGATTACCATATAGGGAATTCTGCTACACTTCATTTACAACCCCCTTATGTTTTTCATACAGTTCATTAAAGACTTCTTCTAAGTCTTCTGATTCTAACCCTGAATCTGTGCAAGAATTAAAAAATGAGTCAGAATGTATCTCATCTAGTCCCACCATGAGGGCTAGATTTACCTGCTCCTTTTCGGAATCTAAGCTTGATGGTTCTGAGCTTGTGACCTCATCATTTTCCCAAGCAGCTACTATGGCTTTTCTTTTAAACTTCTTGTGCTGCTTCTTAGGCTTCACGGTTTGACCAGTCTTTTTAAGCCTTGGACAATCTGGTCTCAGATGTCCAGGTTTTCTGCATTCATAGCAGACTGGTTCTTTTTCTTTTCTCTCTTTCTTTTGAATCCTTCTTGATCCATTTTTCTTCTTCTTGAGAGTTTTCTGAAGCTTGGACAGTACTTCATCCATATTACAGTCTTCAGAATCTGCATCCTGGGAACTAAAAGAAGAGGTGGAAGGAGCAGCTACAACTTTAAGAACATTAGTACATTTCTTCTTAATGAGCTTTCAGATAATCGCTCCATATTTATTTCATGTGCCATGAGAGAACCTATTAAATTATCGATTGATAATTTAGTTAAATCATGGGCCTCTTCAATAGCAGTTACTTTAGGAGTCCATGAAATAGTTAAAGACCTAAGTATCTTCCTAACAGTTTCTTCATTGGAAAGAGTTTTACCAAGAGAATTTAAACCTACTACTATGCTTGAAAATCTATTATACATAGTAGTAATATTTTCGTTTGGAAGCATTTTAAATTGTTCGTATTGTGAAACAAGAATATCTATTCTAGTTTGTTTCACTTTATCCGTTCCTTCATAGGTTATTTGCAGTTTGTCCCAAATTTCTTTAGCAGATTTACATGCAGAGACTCTACTAAATTCCTTTTTAGATAAAGCACAACACAAATAATTTTTTGCTTTAAAATTTAGGGATAGTTTACTCTTACCAGCAGGTGTAATGGCAGTAATGCCTTCAATAGGAACAATAACAAAGTCACCTACCTCAATTACCTGCCACAGATCAAAGTTTGTGCCTCGAATGAAGCATTCCATTCTCATCTTCCAATATTGATAGTCTTCTCCATCAAAGAATGGAGGTCTGGTGACTGATTGACCTTCAGCATATCCTTGAACTGCCATGGATCTTTGCTCTAAGATCGTTGGATCTTCTTTGAATGTTCAGAGACCCGCTCTGATACCACTTGTTGGCCCTTTCGGTATGGCAGCAAGCTAGCCTAGAGGGGGGGTGCATAGGTTTTTTCTGAAACTTGAAATAGAAACTTAAACACAGAAATTAACACTTGAAGGTTTGGTTAGTTTAGTGTGATAAAGAGTAGTAGTGCGGAAGCAAATAAACAATCACACAAAGGACACAAGGAATTGGTCCTAGTTCGGCCCTTTCCACATGGAAGTCCTACGTCCAGTCCCCAAGCAACCTCTTGGGATTTCACTAACCAAGGGTACAGTCCCTCCAAGGACACTACACCACCCAACACCCCAGCTGGTCTTCTTCTCTTTCTCGGGCAAGAAGGCAGCCCACTTCTTTTCTAGGCTCAGAAGCAAACCTACTTCTTTTAAAGGTTCAGAAGTAAACCTCCTGGAACAAACCCCAGTGCGGTTCTGCTAGACACTAACCTCTAGCTAGGTTACACACTGTATACAGTCCTACAGTTGGACAAAAATCTTTCTTAGAAAAGAAAGATCAGACTGAGAGCTATTACAAGATGAACACTAAGGACTTAGCTCACAGTCACAGACTCTCCCCCAAGATTACAATGAGCACAGGGAGAATGGAAGAGAAGAAGGCTTGAAGGCGATGAAGATTTCTGCTTTGAAAGCTTCTGTAGATTTTTGGCTCGAGCTCTTCTCTCTTTCTCTGAGTGTTTATGGCGTGAAGGTTCTCCTCACAGTTGTACACTCCTTGAAAAATATTCAGAAAAAAACTCTGCTTGTTTTTTCAGCAAAGCTTCATCTTTTATATGAGAGGCTTTTGAATGGATCCGTTGAAGAGATCCGTTGGAGCTCTTCTAGTCGTTGCTGATCTTCTCTTCATTTGTCTTAATCAGACTTTGGTGGTCTTCGAGGTCTGCACACATAGAAGAGAGTGTTAGCACAAAATAGTATTTATGATAAACAATGCATACCATTGTGTTTCTGCTAACATGCTGAGAATAGAAGGTCATATCTTTTTTCTGACAAGCATGCAACTTTATTCTGTCAGAAGATATTTGACTTTTCATTTAGGTGCCAAAAACACTTGAACATACAAGAGAAGTCGATGTGAATATGACTCATAAAACCATTGTTCATTTATAAGTAAATCGTTATGATCACCTGAAGAAATCGATGTGATCACTTATGAAATCGTTATGCAAGCAAATCGTTATGATCACCTGAAGAAATTGATGTGATCACTTATGAAATCGTTATGCAAGCAAATCGTTATGATCACCTAAAGAAATTGATGTGATCACTTATGAAATCGTTATGCAAGCAAATCGTTATGATCACCTGAAGAAATTGATGTGATCACTTATGAAATCGTTACAAGACCCAAATCGATGTGAAACTTATGAAATCGTTATGAGAGCGAAATCGATATGAGGGGAAATCGTTGTGGCTATAAAAGGAATCGTTCTGAGATCGATTTCTTAACAAATCGTTATGGCCACTTAGCGAATCGTTCTGAGATCGATTTCTTAACAAATCGTTATGGCCACTTAGCGAATCGTTCTGAGATCGATTTCTGAACAAATCGTTATAGCACTTATTAATTTTGGCACTTGAACTGTAATCGATGTATATATAGATTAAACATCGATTTTGTCATTTTAGTGCGCCATATTGCATCAATGAGAGACTTAGCATTTTGCTATGAGATTGATGCGACACAGATGAAACAAAATATTCAATAGTATTTAATCAACAAAGATATATATGAAATCATCATAAGTTTTGTTATCACCAAAATATAAGGACAACCATAAAGTGGTTCAACACATCTAAGGAAGGTGTGGCTATGGTCATGGGCCTATGTCCTGCTCATGATGAAACTTGCCATATGTAGCATGTAATATGTCTATGTCAGCCACCCATGGGCCACATCATGTTGTCCATTTGCGAGGGCACCTGCAAGTCACCTCTTCGTACACCCAACATGTCTTGGTATTGTCGATGAGGACTTGAGGGTGATGTGGGTTGCACACATGGTGCTCGACATAGGTGGATGTCATTGGGCTCTGAGGCCCCACCTCCTAGATCTACTGACCAACTTATTAGACAAAAGTGTCCGCCGCTTAACCTCTACCAAGTTAAGGCTCCACTGGCTTAGGGATCGGTCAGGATAAACACTCTCCGAGTTATAGACTACTGGGATAAAATCTTCCGAGCTAATGCCTATCGGGATAAGGTGTAGAATGTGGGTTGAGTTAACTTTCTACCCTAGTGCATGGCAAAACATTATCTCAAAAACTATACCATGATCTTGGGTTGTCGTCTTGACATTGACACTAGAGTAAGGGTCCTTCCTGAGCATGGCAGATCATATGCTCTTGGAAATTTATGGGTCCCATTTGATAACTGGGTTCTACTAAGTTGGCTCCTATTATGTAATTGAGTTTTCGCTTATTGGGCCAAGATTAGTAATTGGGTCTTACAAATCGAGTCAGAGGGCCGAGATTTTTCCTCTTCAAATCTCATAGGTATTTAGACATTTTAAAATCTAATTAAAGATTGACTTGTAATAAATAACAAATTTTAATAGAATAGTAATAGACAGTAACAACATGGGCATGTACACAATTATCCATTGTAGGTTTGTAGCAAAGTTACTAAAAAATGTATAAAAATAAGAATACTTCAACAACTGAATTTATGAAAGATTGTTTTGCAGAAAAAATTCACCGTTTCATAAACTGCTTGATAAAGATATTATGATTTTTGTGGTGGTTATTTCTAGCCACCTAGGCCTATAGGGCCCGTCATGGCCCATTATAGACCCTAGGCGGGCGTGGCTTTCCGCCTAGGCTCCACATGTTCTCGGATGTACCTGAAGCTCCCGAGCACGGTCTCCACGTCCAAACACCTTCAAGATCCCAAGGGTAGACTCCGGGCACCCTTTAGCCTGTTCGGCCTGGGCGCCGCCTACCGAACAGGCCCTGCTCAAGGCATGCCATAGTCCCGCTAGCGTAAACTGTGCCCGGGCGCTAGGCACCGAACAGCCGGTCCGGTCACCAAGCAAGTCTTTGCTCCGTACCCGTTGACCAGAAGGATCCAAGCAGCCTCTTGGCCTCCTTGCGATGGTTGTAACGGCTGCGCAGCATGCGCCCCACGATCAAGTGGTGCGATAACTGCAGAGCCCCTCAACAGGCGCCTCAACGCATAACTCCCCGCCAAGGGCGCCAACTGGCGCGTCCTTTCTGGCGACGTTAAGGGACGACCCGTCCCATTCCTTCGGCATCTCTGCCTATAAAAGGCCCAAGTAACTTCCATGCAAAGGTACGCAATCTTGAGTACTCACACTAGTCCTCGCGCGACTCACACACGCCAGCGAACTTCTTTCCTTCAAGCCTCTACAGTCCACTGACTTAGGCATCGGAGGGTTCTCCCCGGTTCTTCAACCGGGCCCCCTAATCCCGTTCTGGTTCTTGCAAGCTTTCGTTCGCTACCAGCGACCGTCTTCCCTCACTCCAGTGGAGGCCTGTTTGGCTCCGGCCCAAACAGGAACACACCACCACATTTGGCGCCATTTGTGGGAAGGACATCGGCCATGGCTCGTGGACGTTCCTCTCACCAGAACTTTGGTAGCCGGGAGACTAGGTCTCGGCAGTCGCGTGTGGACTCCCGCGATCGAGTCCCCCCTGTCGACGTTGTCATCGCCCCCGCCGGAACAACCGGCGATGTATCTGTTGTCGCTGTGCCCGTAACCGCCCAAGAGGTGGCGGAACACCGGGGATAGATGCAACATCTGGCAAGAATCTGTCAGGGCCTCCAAGCCCAGTTGGCTGGGCAGCCGGCCCTGACAATTCCTCTTCCATAGGAGCAGCAGGCGGAGTTGTCTCGTCGACGATCTCACGCCCCTCCGGCGTTATAGAAGCAACAGGTGGAGTGACCCCGCCGGTCGCGCCGGGCCCCGTCGGCACACCGGACACCAGAGCGGAGGGACAACTCGCCTTGTCGCTCTGCGGTGGTTCCGCCTCCCCCGTGTTCCATTGTAGGTGCCAACTCCCACAGGTCCAGATGTGAGGGCTCTGTGCACTCTGGTCAGGAGTTTGACAGACGCCTCCGTCGCATCGCCGACCTAGAGCGTCACGTGGATGCGATGATTCAGAGGGCAGAAGGCAAAGCCCCGATGGACGAGGACATGGACTTCCGCTCCCCGTTCACCATGGAGATCTTGGAAGCCCGGGTCTCCCCGAAGCTACCTCTGCCCACCATTGCGCCCTACGATGGCACCACCGACCCCGCAGATCACATCCACAGCTTTGAGTCGCATATGGTGTTCCACGGAGCATCAGACACAGCCAAATGCCGGGCCTTCCCGGCCACCGTGAAGGAGACCGCGCAGGCATGGTTCGAAGCCCTCCCCGCAGGTTCCATCTCTTCCTTCCACCAGTGGAGGAAGTCCTTCCGGGACAACTTCCTCGGTGGAAGGTCTCAGCCGTGCACATCAGCATCTCTTCTGTCTGTTCGGCAGAAGAAAGGCGAAGTACTCTAGGACTACGTCAAGAGGTTCCGGACCGAAGCGCTCTGCATCCCCTGCCTCGACGTCCCCTTGGACACCAGTGCCCTCATCCAGGGCACCCGAGATGGCTTCCTTCCACTCTTGCCGAGCTACTCTCTACTGCTCAGCGCCATGCAGCATGCGAAGAGAGCCTGGCCGCTGGTCAAGCAGAGCAGGGAGATCAATCGGATAAGAAGAGGCCTTCCGACAACGGTTCCGACCGCGATCGGAAGAAAGGTCGTCGCAATGGGGACTCGCTGTGCCAACCTCGCTCCTTCACCGACTACACCCCACTCACGGTGGCTCCCGAACAAATCCTGGCCGAGATCCGAGATGAACCTTATGTTCGGTGGCCACCAACGATGCGCTCTGATCCCCGCAGGTGCAACCAGGACAAGTACTGTCACTTCCACCACGACCACGGCCATGACACCTCCGAGTGCCGCCAGCTCAAGGATGAGATCGAGTCCTTGATCAAGCGTGGCTATCTTGGACGGTGTGTGCGCCGTAATGAAGATCGCCCAAGGTGCCGAGAGCGAACCCCCAAGCAGCCCATCAACAACGAGCCCAATGAGCAGGAGATCAACGTGATCGTAGGAGGCTTCGGCGCTGGCGGAGAGAGCAATCAAAGCCGGCATGACTACGCTCGACGGGTGCACGTGGTAGACAGGCCCTCAGTGCCTCGTCCAGGTCCTTATCCCCCTATTCCCGCACGCGCACGGTCTGAGGAGGCCATAACCTTCTCGGACGAAGATCTTGTAGGAGTCTCTACTCCACACACTGATGCGCTAGTCGTTTCGGCCACCATCAATCACTGTACCGTGCGTCGAATTCTGGTGGATAATGGAAGTGCCCCGGACGTGTTGGCTTACGATTGTTTTTTGCTTATGGGTCTAAAAATCGACCAGTTCACCCCGGTAGAGTCGCCTGTGTTCGGCTTCTCGGGGATTTCGGTTCAACCCATGGGATGAGCACGCCTCCCAATTACTCTTGGGACGGCTCCGAAGAGCGTAACCAAGATGGTGGATTTCTTGGTTATTCGAAGCATGCCCAGCTACAGCGCCATCCTCGGCAGGGGCCTGATTGGTTGAATTAAGGTTGTTCCTTCATCCCTCCATCAGAAGATGAAGTTTCCCACTCTGTGTGGGATTGGCAAGGTGCTAGACAGTCAGCGCGAGTCTCGACGGTGCTAAGTCGTCTCCTTGAGAGACAAACAGCCCCTTACAGCACCGACAACTGCTCCCCCACCAGCCGATCAGCCTTCCACCAGCAGAGGCACACCTGCCGAAGATCTGCTTCCTGTTCGGGTGGACGACGACCCCGAACACATTCTCTATATTGGCGCACTACTGCCGGAAGCTGAACAGTAGCGCTACAAGGCCTTCATGCTAGCCAACTTAGATGTGTTCGCATGGTCGGACGAAGAACTACCTGGCATACCCCCAGAAGTGATGGTGCATCGCCTTCGCCTGGACCCGAAGGTGCCTCCGGTCCAGCAAAGAAGGCGACCCGTTAAATGTGAACGACAGATCATGATCCAAAATCACGTTGTCAGAAGCCGAACCGTTGGGCTCCTCCGGGAAGCCCAGTGCCTAAGATGGATATCCAATGTAGTTCTCGTACGCAAAGCCAACGGCAAATGGCGAGTGTGCGTGGATTACAAGGATCTCAACAAGGCCATGCCCAAGAACAATTTTCCTTTGCCGCGCATCGACCAGCTGGTGGACGCCACATCCGGCCATGAGCTTCTCAGCTTCTTAGATGCTTATTCTGGTTACCACCAGATTAGCATGCATCCTCCGGATCAGGACGCCACTACGTTCGTCACTGACCTCGGCCTCTACTGCTTCACAAGGATGCCTTTTGGTCTGAAGAACGCAGGCACAGTGTACCAATGATTGATCAATAAGATGTTCGAGCAACAAATTGGGCATAATATGGAAGTCTACGTCGATGATATGTTGGTCAAGACACTCCCGAGCGCCGACCACATCGCCGACCTCGAGGAGACCTTCGCAACTCTGCGGAGGTACAATATGAAGCTCAATCCCTCTAAGTGTGCGTTCGGAGTATGCTCGGGGTAAGTTCCTTGGTTTCCTTGTATCCAATAGAGGAATAGAGGCCAACCCTGAGAAAATCCGAGCCATACTAGAGATGAGCAGTCCTAAGACAGTCTGCGACGTTTAGAGGCTCACTGGACGCCTCGCCGCGCTCAATCGTTTCATGTCTCGAGCAGCATAAATAAGTTTTAACTTCTTCAAGTTGCTGCGAGTCCCCAAAGGCGCCTCATAGCAAGGGAGGTATGTATGGTGGACCGAGGACTGCGAAGCAGCCTTCATCGAGCTAAAGGCGTACCTGGCAGCCCCACCTGTTCTCTCAAAACCTGTGCTCAGTGAATCCCTGTTTGTGTACCTTTCGGTTACCGAACACTCCATCAGCGCAGTCTTGATCAGAGAAGAGGCAGTGGCGCAGCATCCCGTCTACTACATCAGCAGGGTCCTTCAAGAAGCCGAAAGAAGGTACCCTCGAGCAGAGAAGCTCGCTCTAGCACTGGTGACAGTCTCACGGAAGCTCAGGCCATACTTTCAGGCCCATCCAATTGTGGTCCTCACTGACCAGCCACTAAACCTTATTCTTCAGCGCCCAGAGGCTTTCGGTAGGCTCATCAAATGGGTCATCGAGCTTGGGGAGTTTGACATCAGCTACAGTCCGAGGACAGCTATTAAGGCACAAGCGTTAGTAGACTTCGTGGCAGAATGCACCCTTCCGGCCGAGCAGGATTCCCCATTGGCAGACGAGCCCTCATGGGAGCTCTACGTCGATGGATCCTCTTGTGTCACAGGAAGTGGAGCAGGCCTGGTTCTTACCTCCCCAAAGGGTCTCGAGTTTCAGTATGCCCTAAGGTTTCGCTTCGCCGCCTCCAACAACGTAGCTGAGTACGAAGCACTCCTGTCCGGAATCTGAATGGCTAGACACCTCAGAGCACTCCGACTACGGGTCTTCAGTGATTCGCAATTCGTTGCCAGCCAGGTGAACGGACACTTTGAAGCAAGGGAGCCCCGCATGGCGCAATACCTTCAACAGGTCAAGAGCTGAACGTAGGGCCTCCTTTACTTCGAAGTCATACATGTCCCACGGGAGCAGAACACACGGGCCGATGCACTCGCCAAGCTGGCGTCTTCAGGTGACATCGCCCCCTCTCGTTCCGTGTTCATAGAAGAGCTTACCTCGCCGAGCACCGAAGTGGACGTAGCAGCTATTGAGGCTGGCCCCCTAGCGCCAAGCTGGATGGATCCCCTCATGGCCTACCTGCTTCGAGGAGAGCTTCCGCCCGACCAGAGCGAAGCTCGAAAAATCAAACTATGCTGCCAAAGGTTCACCCTCGTTGAAGGACGTCTGTACAGGAGATCCCTCTCAAGACCTCTTTTTGCGGTGCCTTAGCCCCACGGAGGCTGCACCGGCTGTCGAGGAGGTCCACGAAGGTCTATGCAGAAGCCACTTGGGGGGCAGAACACTAGCGCGAAGTATCGTCCGAGCAGGGTTCTGGTGGCCTTCCCTGCAAAAGGACTGCATGTCCTTCGCCAGGAGGTGTCCAGAATGCCAAAAGTTCGGGCATCTCATTAAAAAGCCGGCTGAACAACTACATACCATGTTCGAACCACGCCCTTTTGCCAGATGGGGGATTGACATCCTGGGTCCGTTCCCAGAGGCCCAAGGGCAAAAGAAGTTTTTGTTCGTTGCTATCGACTACTTTACCAAGTGGATCGAAGCAGAGCCTATTGCCGCGATCACCGACCAGGCCGCGTGGAAGTTCGTATGGAAGAACATCCTCTGCCGGTTCGACATTCCAAGGGTGATCACTTCCGACAATGGGAAGCAGTTCGACAGCATGTTCTTCAAGCAAAAATGCTCTGAGCTTGGTATATACAACCACTTCACTTCAGTAGCACATCCCCAAGCAAACGGTCTGGTCGAAAATGCCAATCGAACATTGCTGCAGGGATACGCACTAGAGTTGAAGCTGCAGGGGGTTCGTGGATCGAAGAGCTCCCCAACGTGCTATGGTGTCACCGAACAACTGCACGAGTGGCCACCGGGGAAACTCCCTTCCACTTGGCCTATGGATCTGAAGCTGTTGTGCATTTGGAAGTGGCTCTTCCCACAATACGAACAACACACTTCGACAAAGCTACCAATAATCGCGCGCTCAGGGAGAACCTCGACATGCTCGGTGAATGCCAGAGTGACGCTAGCATCAGATTAGTCTCCTACCAACAGCGACTCGTGCAATACTACAACACCCGAGTTCGGGAACGGCGCTTCTTCGAGGGTGATCCGGTCATGCGCCACTGCTCGACATTGGACCCTCGAAGAGTAGTTGGCAAGCTCGCCCCGAAGTGGGAAGGACCTTATCAGGTCACCTAGGTTCTCAGAAAAGGCTCTTATAAGTTAACTACTCCTAGTGGCGAAGCCATACCCAGAACCTAGTATGTTTCTAACCTAAAGGCTTATTACCTATAAAAGCCTCCTGCTTAGCATCCTATTTCTCTTCTTCCAGTTCTTTCGGCCTGCTTGAGAGGGTATCTGGAACATCCTCATTCAATGCTTTTCAGCTCGAAAGGATAGCGCGGTACCTTCGAGCAAAAAGGCGTTCAGCATAAACCCCTGGTCGGAACTTTTCCCAGTTCCAAACGACCTGCGCGGTAACTGCGGATCCTTTAAAATGGCCGATGAATTCCAATTCGGACAGAACAAACGTAAGGGAAATAGAGAAGCCATCCATGAACTTAAAAGGAGGATCTATTCAGATTCTTCTTACAAAAGGCTCATCAAGGGTAAGCTACAAAAAAGAAAAATAGATACAGTCATGTAGTCTACTCAGAGGGGCCTGCGCCACCGCTCCCAGAGGTTATCCGCCCCGACTGGAAGTGCACAAAAGGCACTCCATCCAGGCGTGGATCCTGGGTCCGTCGTCGGCACTCCTTGAGTGCAGCCTCGAAGGCCTCATGAGCATACTCAATGGTGGCCAGTCTTCTTCCGCGCTCCTCTCCAGCCCCAAGGCCTACCTTGTAGCAGAGTGCGCCATATTGCTCCAAGTCTTCTTTGAAGCCGGGCCCTTCCTTGTATTCGGTTACTCCACGGGCCTTTGCATCGGACAAGACATTGGCAAGCGCCTCTTTCTCCGCCCGGGCAACGGTCAGGTTGAGCTCAGAAGTCCGGAGAGCACCTTGGAGATTCTCAACCTCCTTTTGCAGCTCGACTTCGTAGGCCTTGTGCTGTTCATCAAGCTCCTTGCAGAAGGCAAACTTGGCCTCCCACATTTGCTTGTGGTCCCGAGCGCGCGCAGCAAGTCACTTCAGCACTAACAGCGACTTCGAGACTCCATCTGCCAACGCCTCCACATCGTCATCCTCGTCATCATCTTGTTCAAACTGATGCCCTGCTCTATAAGCCCCTCCCGAGTGCTCGGGAGTGTCTTCCGGGCTCAATCGCTGGCACCGCGCCATCACTTCTAGCTGAGACGCGGTGGGGCATTGGGGAAGAACCCGAGAAGTATTCCCTTGGAGGTGTTCCAGGGCTGCTTCCACCATTGCCTCTGAAGGAAGCACTGGCGACTTCCTCCCCAGCACTTGTGTGAGCGGTCTCTGCTCCTCCTCAGAGTCGGCCATGTCTTCGGCGGCACCGCTAGCCTACCCCACTAAAGGGCCCTCTCCTCCAGTGGCCTCGGGGACGTCAGTGCCAGCCACCATCTCCTGGCCCTCAGCAGTAGTGGGAAACTCTCGAAGGCTTCCTTCTTCGACCTCGGTGGTCTGCTTGGCCCCCTTGGAACCCACAGCGGTTGTCTGGGCTCCCGCAGCCGCTTCGGTGGGGGGAATGGGAGCCACCATCGCCGCAGAAGTTGGGGCCGTCGACGCCATTGTCGTAGGGGCCATCGATGCGACAGTCGTGGCCCCTTTGGGTACTTCCGCATGGCGCGACGTCCCCTCACCCCCTCTGGCGAACGTCCCTTCACCGCCTTCCGCTGCAACCTGCTATGCAGCTACGGTGCTCGAGGCTCCGGTCGCAGCCACCTCTTCGGTTTGGACCTAGACGGGGACTTGGGGGTTAGATGTCCCCACTCCCTCCTCAACAGAGCCCTCCGACTCATCGCTCACCACGACGAGCCTGAACTCGGAGTAGACCCCTTCCTTCGACGGGGGCCTCATCTCTATCGCAATCTGCGGCCTTGCCTGCTCAGCCGTCTCCGTCAGCTTCTTCCTCTTTCGCACCTGAAGCTGAGGACCTCCGAGCTCTTCCTCTTCCTCTTCCTCTTCCTCGGCTGTCCCCTCGTGCTCCCGTTGTACGGCCTTTGATGCTGCCTTCACCAGCTTTCTCTTCTTCTTCTTCTGAGGTTGGGAATCTCCCTCCTCTGCTCTGGCCTCCTCCTCGACCAGGGGCTGCAGGACCTTCTTCGACGCCACCTTCACCGTGGACTTATTCTTGAGGCGTATCCTCAGCCTCTCTTCAAGAACGCGCGGGCTTGGCGGCTGGTGCTCTTCAGTTACCGCCAGAGGAGGCATCACCGTAGCAGGTGCTGCCACCACGGTGGGGGCTGGCTCTACTGAACGAACGTTCTCTTTCACGTATACAAGGCAGGCGGTCACGGGGATCTGCTCGGCATAGTTCTCCATGGCCTCCTGGTCCCTACCAGCGGCCAACTCCGCCGCGCCTACAAAGAAAAGAGGAAGGAGGAAAGGGTCAAAAGGCCACCAATTGACGAAGAGCAGAAGACGAAAACAAGGTCGTATACTTACTCCATGGTCTACTCAGACCATGCTTGACAAGTTGGAATTCTGTCAGATAGGCTTCGCCGTTCCGCACGGACGCCATGTTCAGACTATCTGAGGCCCTCGTCTCATCTTGGATCAAGAAGGGGTATCTGTCCTTCTTGGGTGACTGGATTCGAGTGGGGAATCCCCATTCCGGTGCACCTTCTCGACGGAAAACGAAGAAGATCCGGTGCATCCATCCTTTGTTGTTGGAGTGCTTCTTCGCCAGGTTGATCTGCATCCTGTTCGAGCGGTGTTTTGTGTAATAAACGCTCTCCCCTGACATCGGCGAGGCTGTGAGGCTGAACTGGGCTCGAAAGACCTTCGCGAAGCCGCGAACCTCCCGAAGTTTGTAGACGATGCAGAAGATACAGATCGTTCGCCATGAGTTCGGCGTTAGCTGGATCTGCGCGATCCCTCACATATTCAGCAGCGCCTTCGCCACCTCCGGCAATGGCAGCTGGAATCCTACCTCCAGATGGTCGAGGGAAATGGCGATGCAGTTCGACTTGTTCACCATGTAGGACTCTTCCTCCTTCTCCAGGACGATGTCATAGTCGTCGCCGATCCAGAAGCGCTCACGGAGGCCCTCGTAAGAGCGGTATTTTGGTCCCCGGAGTGTCGGCGGCGCCACCCCGCTCACTTCCGTGACTGCAACGGCCTTTCCCTTATCCGCCATCGCCGGAGGAAGCAGAAGCGGCGAACGCAGAAGATGGTTGAAGAGCACGAGGAAGAAGGTGACAAGGAAGGCTTGGGGGGCAAACAGGCACTAGGGGGGCTAGAAGGCTTTCGAATGCTGAAGGCGTGGGCTCTCGCCTTCACCCCTCCTCCTCCTTATAAGGGAAAAAGGTCACGGAATTCGAAAAGCCGAAACAACATTTCCCCCCGCTCCAGGCAACCGTTCGAACGTACTGTGCAAAGCCCCTGACTCAACACATCACCGTTGTCATCATGAGATCTTTTCACCCCCGAGGAGAATCTTCAAACGGCGTCGCTCTGTGGCCGTTCACGCCTCCGAGGTCGGCATCGCATTTAATGCGAGGGTGACGTTCGAGCAGAGTTCCACCCCTAAGCGTCATGGTTCCTGAGCCAGTTTGAGGGTGTGGGGGGCAAGTGTGGTGGCTATTTCTAGCCACCTAGGCCTATAGGGCCCGTCATGGCCCATTATAGTCCCCAGGCGGGCGTGGCTTTCCGCTCAGGCGCCACGTGTTCTCATATGTACCTGAAGCTCCCGAGCACGGTCTCCACATCCGAACACCTTCAGGATCCCAAGGGTAGACTTTGGGCACCCTTTAGCCTGTTCGGCCTAGGCGCCGCCTACCAAACAGGCCCTGCTCAAGGCACGCCATAGTCCCTCCAGCGTAAGCTGCACCCGGGCGCTAGGCACCGAACAGCCGGTCCAGTCACCAAGCAAGTCTCTGCTCGGTACCCGTCGACCAGAAGGATCCAAGCAGCCTCTTCGCCTCCTTGCGATGGTTGTAACGGCTGTGCAGCACGCGCCCCACGGTCAAGTGGTGCGATAACTGCAGAGCCCCTCAACGGGCGACTCAACGCATAACTCCCCGCCAAGGGCGCCAACTGGCACGTCCTTTCTGGCGACGTTAAGGGACGATCCGTCCCATTCCTTCGGCATCTCCGCCTATAAAAGGCCCAAGTAACTTCTATGCAAAGGTACGCAATCTTGAGTACTCACACTCGCCCTCGCGCGACTCACACATGCCATAGAACGTCTTTCCTTCAAGCCTCTACAGTCCACTGACTTAGGCATCGGAGGGTTCTCCCCGGTTCTTCAACCGGGCCCCCGTGATCTCGTTCTGGTTCTTGCAGGCTTTCGTCCGTTATTGGAGACCATCTTCCCTCACTCCAGTGGAGGCCTGCTTGGCTCCAGCCCAAACAAGAACACACCACCACATACTCGTATACAAATTTATTTAGTCCCACATTGAAAGATAGTGAGAACAAGTGTGTGCTTATCAGCAAGAGCCTCACCTCTTCTCCCAAGAGGGCCCTTTCAAAGGACAAAACCCCAAACATGGGGACAATACCTCTTGGGAGACACACTTAAATCACGTCTCTTCATTGGCGCCGTCTGTGGGAACAAACGAGAGGCCATGCGCCCTACCCTAGCGTCTCATCTTCATGAGACCCGCACACCCTTATCCTCACTGGGGGGTTTGTGTAGAGGTATTCTTTAGTCCCACATTGAAAGATAGTAAGAACAAGTGTGTGCTTATCAGAAAGAGTCTCACCTCTTCTTCCAAGAGGGCCCTTTTAAAGGATAAAACCCCAAGCATGGGGACAATACCTCTTAGGAGGCACACTTAAATCACGTCTCTTCATTGGAGCTGTAACGTCGCGCATTTTTTAGATCCTTGTGGATCTTGTGTTTAACGCTTGTGAGGCCAATGTGGCTTTTGTTCGATGTGTACATGTGTTTTTGGGGCTTATTGGGCCGACAGTTTGGGCCCGTAGTACCCTAGAATTCTCTATCTGTGAATGCGACAGAGGGGGTCGTCGTGTTCTGAACGCGACAGCCTTGCCCGTTGCATTCTGGAAGCCGCCAGGGATCAGCGATCGTCTGCATGTGCACCGCGTGTCGCACGCTGGGCGACTTTCAGACGTCAGCCTTAGGAAGGCGACACCCAGGTCCGTCGCGATGAGGTCGCGACGGAGGGGTCCGTCGTGTTCTTAACCGCAAGCGGTGCTTAAGCCTTACTGGCCAGAACAGAGCACAGTATGCTCTGTTTGGCCAGGGGGAGGTGCAGCGTGGGTTTCCTAGCAGCGAGGAGTTCGCGTGGAACAAGAGAAACGCCGTGGAATCGCCGTGTTGCCCGTTCTTCGTAGAGGTAGGGTAATCCTCCCCATTTTCGGGCTGTAGATCGTGGGTGACGATCGTACAACTTGTTATTTGCATTTCTAACAATAGATACCATGAATAGGGGCTCACAAAAGCATGAAAAACACGAATTAAGGGTGGTTTGCATGGCGTAGGGTGGTAATCCGTGGAGAGGATCCCGGATTAGGGTTCCTGCCTGTGAAGGCGACGGAACCCCCTATCGCGATCTGAATGCGACAAGTCGACCCGTCGCGTTCAGGTGGGGAACACGACATATTGATGCGTCACGTTCATGTGGTGAATGCGCCATATCGGCCTATCACGTTTTGAAGGCAACATAGGCCCATGTCGCGACCACAGCCGAGTGGTCTAAATGTGCATGGCTTATGTGAAATGATTATCCGATTGTTGTTACTCAATGTATTTGGTAATATTGTGTGGTGCATTGGTACCTGTGGCACTCTGGGAGCGCGTGTTTACGAGGCTAGCGTATTGGTTATGTAGCTAGCTAGTGGTTTACGTGTTGGCGTGGTATGCACGTGAGACGTGTTGTGTTCACATGTTTTGGACAGTCGGTACTCGTGATTGTCATGAGATTTCACGTGGTTTGTGCGATGCGCACGTGGTTTTGTGTGCGTGGTAGGTAGTACGACGCCTACCGTGGTGACCTCTCTAGTTGGGTGTCACAGGTTCTCTGTGAACCAGGCTGTTAGTTCGGGGCTTGTCTCGGTACTTATGTTGTACCGTCGAGGTCTGTGTCGTCTGTCCTGGACACCCTCACTCCTTTGTTTGAGTTGTACGTCCGGCTGAGGGAAAGACGACAGTGGGACAGTGACTCTTGAGTTTGTTTTTAGTCACTTGTAGCGCGCTCTTAGTTGGGGGTACGAACATCGGTAGTCGACACTGGTCCCCAACTGGTCCCCAACTGGTCCCCAGCTAGTCCTTTCCAGTGCCTCACTATAGGGTGCTCCGGCCAGAGACCCTAGAGGTGCCAGGCATGGGCCTGCAACTGTGTACCCACATGAGTGGTGTTTAGTTGGTCTCCACAGTTGTTTGACTTTTTCACGTGGAGCGGCAGTTGGACCTTTCGTCCGTGTCTGCGAGACTGAGAGGTAGACCTGTGTTTGTTTGTCTGAGTCAGTTACTGGTGTCGCGAACTAGTCTACATGGCTCGAGTGTGGCGGTCTCTACTTTGGCACGTACACTTGGCTGAGTTTTGCCATTTATTTATTTACTATGTTTAATATTGTCGGAAAATGGTAAGTATATTTATTGCTTTGATATCTTGCGTGGTTGTGCTATAAATTGCTAGTATAGTTTGCTGCTTCCGTACCTGTGTATGGTTTGCTTGAGTTGGGGGAGTTCCCTACTGAGCCAGTGACTAGTGAGGCTCACCCCTACTCCCCACAGGTGAAGGCAAGGAGGAGGTTTTGTTACCGTCTTCCAGTTCAGGGCTGCATTGTAGCGGTGTTGGGCCAGCACTCCCAGCAGTGTAGTTTCTGTAGCAGTGTAGTTTCTTTCTTCAGTTGTACCAGTTTACCTCGGGGTATGCCCCAAGCTCTTGTACTTCCTTTTACATTTGTTGAAAATTTGGCTATGTAAACTGGTATAATATGTATAAAATGATGAATTATATATGTGAGCATGTGTGTTCCTTTCTGTTTACACGGACTCGTACGTGGTATGCCTTGCGAGGCTACGGCCCATTCGCGGGAGGCGGATTCGGATCAAGTTCGTTATTGGTTTAACGGGCTTGAACGAGGCGTTCCGTCACAGTTGGTATCAGAGCAAGGTCCGTGTGAATATAAACGAACTGGGAAGTTACATAGCCTTATTTCTACACTGGTACACTGCTAGTAGCTGACCCTAGTTTTATAATGATCGGTTTTGTTTGTAATCGATTTGTGCAGAAAGTTGAGATGGCTGATAGAAGAGACTGATGTGGTGGAGAAGAGGACCCTGAGGAGTCCACTCAGCATATGATTGAGAGGATCTGGGAGAGCCTCACCGATATTTGGATGAGGATGGATCAGCAGGCACCAGTACCCCCAGCAACAGTACCACCAGTTGCTGGAGTACCCGTGGCCCCAGTTCCACCACCGCCGGGGGTGGAGGTACCTTATGTGGCACCCGCACCACCACCACCACCAGTAGTGGCAGCAGAAGAGCCGGTGATGAAAATTGAAAAGTTTCTGAGGTTGCAGCCGCCCACTTACACAGGAGGGCCGAATCCAGATGCCGCAGAGCACTGGATTCATGAGATTGAAAGGGTCTTTACGACCATGAGGTGTCCAGCAGCGGACAGGGTTGTCCTAGCCAAATACCAGTTGAGAGGCTTTGCACAACAGTGGTGGCGTTTGAAGATGCAGACCACCTTTGTAGGCAGGACAGTTGAGGAGGTAGCCCAGATAGCAGCTACACTTGAGAGGTCAATTCAGACTCGACCGGCGAGCGAGTCAAGTTCGGGTAGTTTCCGGCTACCCCCACAGGCAGCAGGAGTCAGTAAGGGAAAAGCACCAGCAGGACCTTCATCCTCAGGTTTTGGTAAATGGGGCCAGAAATTGAAGCAAGTATTCATGGGTAAAGGAAGAGGAGGAGGAGGTCGTCAGTAGTTTCGACAGAGGTGTGGCTATAAGCCAAAGGTAGAAGAATCGCAGCGGAGTACTACCAGGCAGCCCACTATCCCACCAGGTTACATGTGTTATAATTGTAATCAGCCGGAGCATTTGATCCGTAATTGCCTCTATCCGAGAGAATATGGGTATGGTAGGGGTGTTTAGCAGCAACAGCAGTCCCAGCAATCACTAGCAAATCGTGGTAAAGGTGCACCGCAACAGCGAGGTAGCGGCCGAGTTATGGCTATCACCCGTGCCCAGGCAGAGGCATCGAACATGATAGAAGGTACAATACCTATTTATGATTTTTCAGCCAGAGTTCTATTTGATTCAGGTGCTTCTCATTCTTTCATTTCCGAAGAATTTTTGGATTGTATGGCTCATCCTCTAGAAGAGAAGTCATGTGAATTAGTAGTGGAGGTTCCCTCGGGTGAGTTTATGCTCACCTCATGCTACATAGATGAAGCTCCTGTTGTGGTTCAAAGGAACCAGATGTTGGGCTGGTTATATGCTTTGCAGTTGACTGATTATGATATTATTTTGGGTATGGACTGGTTAGAGGCTTATGGAGCTATGCTAGATTGCAGAAAGAAAAGAATCAGGTTTTATCACCCCAATGGTACAATGTTTGAATATCAAGGTATGCCCTCTCATACTTAAGTGTTTATAATTTCTGAAATTAAAGCTAGAAAATTAGTTAATGCGGGGTGTGTAGCTTATTTAGCTTCCGTGAGTTTGGTTGAGGCTGGTAAGTCAGTAGAAGCAGTTCTTGTGGTTAGAGAATTTACAGATGTTTTTCCAGATGATTTGTCGGGTTTAGCTCCACATAGAGAGGTGGACTTTACCATTGAGTTGTTGTCGGGCACCATGCCAATTTCTAAAGCACCATATCGGATGGCGCCAACAGAACTTAAAGAATTGAAAAAGCAATTAGAAGAATTATTGGAAAAAGGGTTCATCAGGTCGAGTCACTCCCCATGGGGGGCACCGGTGTTATTTGTAAGAAAGAAAGATGGAAGCTTTAGAATGTGCATTGATTACAAAAAAATGAATGAGATGACCATAAAGAAGAAGTACATGTTACCTAGAATTGATGATCTGTTTGATCAATTGCAATCAGCTAAAGTATTTTCTAAAATTGATTTAAGGTCAGGGTACCACCAGTTGAGAATTAGAGAGGGTGATATTGATAAAACAACATTTAGAACCCGATATGGTCACTATGAGTTCGTGGGTATGCCATTTGGGCTAACCAATGCTCCTGTAGCTTTTATGGATCTAATGAACAGAATTTTTCATCCGTATTTGGACCAGTTTATTGTGGTCTTTATAGATGATATTCTGATTTACTCAACATCTGAAGAGGAGCATGCAACACATTTGAGATTTGCCTTGCAGGTATTAAGAGATAATCAGTTGTTTGCCAAATTCAGTAAGTGTGAATTTTGGCTAAAAGAGATTCAGTTCTTGGGCCATGTCATTTCAGTTGAGGGAGTGGCAGTTGACCCAAGTAAAGTGGAGGCAGTAATGAGATGGGAAGTGCCTAAGACAATTACTGAGATTAGAAGCTTTTTGGGTTAGCAGGCTATTATAGGTGCTTTATTCAAGAATTTTCCAAGATTGCGGCACCCATGACTAGACTGACTAGGAAGGGTGTGCCATTTGTATGGTCTGGTGAATGTCAAAGAAGTTTTATGGAATTAAAGAAGAGACTTACAGCGGCACTGGTATTGACATTACCAGCAGGAAGTGGTGGTTTTATTGTATATACAGATGCATCTAGGAGAGGGCTTGGCGCAGTGCTAATGCAGCATGGTAAGGTAATAGCTTACGCGTTCAGGAAATTGAAACCGGCAGAGGAGAATTACCCCACCCATGATTTAGAGTTGGCAGCAGTTGTGTTTGCCTTAAAAATATGGAGGCATTATCTATATGGCGAGAGATTTGAGCTTTTTACAGATCATAAAAGCTTAAAGTATATCTTTTCCCAGAAAGATTTGAATCTCCGTCAGCATAGATGGGTGGAGTATTTAAAAGATTATGATTTCAATTTGGCTTACCATCCAGGTAAGGCCAATGTGGTTGCTGATGCCTTAAGCAGAAAGGCATATTTAAGTCAAATGATGATCAAGGAATGGAAGTTGTACGAGGAGATAGCGGAGAACTCCTTGTATATGCCAAGCAGTCAACGACGGGCAATATTAGCCAGTAGTGCTGTAGAGCCATCACTGTATTGGCAAATTGTTGAGGCCCAGAGAGCGGATGTAAATTTAGCTGAAATTGTGAAAATGGAAGGGGTTACCATTGATGATAACTATGTGGTCAGGCTCAAAGGCAGGTTATTTATGCCAGCAGAAAGAGAAGTAAAGCAAAGAGTATTAGAAGAGGCCCATAAATCTCAGTACACTATTCACCCCGGCAGTACCAAGTTGTACCAGGATATGAAGAAGCATTTCTGGTGGCCTCATATGAAAAAGGAAATAGCAGAATTTGTCTCAAGATGTGCAGTCTGTCAACAGATCAAGGCAGAGTATCAGAAGCCTGGAGGTTTATTGCAACCATTACCCATTCCGCAGTGGAATGGGATGATATTGCGATGGACTTTGTAGCAGGCTTGCCGAGGTCAGCAATAGGACATAATGGAATATGGGTATTTATTGATAGACTAATCAAGGTGTGTAGATTAATAGCAGTAAGTATGTCCTGGACAGTGGACAGATTAGCAAAGATTTATGTTGATAGAATTGTTCCACTGCATGGTATCCCGAAGTCTATTGTTTCTGATAGGGATCCCAGATTTACTTCTGGTTTTTGGAGGAGTCTACAGAGAGTAGTTGGCACCGAACGGAGGTATAGTTCAGCTTACCACCCCCAGACGGATGGTCAGATAGAAAGAACTATCCAGACAATTGAAGACATGTTGCGAGCGTGTTGTTTGGTTTGGGGTGGTAGCTAGGAGCAGCATCTGGGTATGGTTGAATTTGCTTATAATAATAGCTACCATACCAGCCTCGGGATGGCACCGTATGAAGCTTTATATGGAAGGCCGTGTAGAACACCATTGAATTGGCATGAAGTGGGAGAAAGGCAAATGGTAGGCTCTGAGTTGATACAACAAACCACTGAAATGGTAAAGTTTATTAAAGAAAAATTGCAGACAGCTCAGAGCAGACAGAAAAGTTATGCTGATAATCGGAGGAGACCACTTCAATTTGAAGTTGGGGACTTTGTCTTTCTGAGAGTTTCCCCTACTAAAGGTGTTGTGCGGTTTGGTAAGAAAGGAAAATTGAGTCCGAGGTATGTGAGACCCTTCCAAGTGTTAGAGAGAATTGGGGAGACAGCTTATAGACTTGATTTGCCAGCTGATTTTGCAGATGTTCATGATATTTTCCATATCTCCATGTTAAGAAAGTGTATTGAAGACCCAGCTCAAATAATTAGTTATCAAGGTGGTGATTTAAGGCCGGATATGTCTATGTCTGAATACCCAGTGCAAATTACAGGCCGTAAGACAAGAAAGTTAAGAAATAAAGAAATTGAGTTAGTTAAGGTTAGGTGGGAAAATGGGCTGGGAGGTGAGGATACGTGGGAGTTAGCCGAGGAAATGGCTAAAGGATATCCTTACTTGTTTGAGTAAAGTTTTAAATCTTTTTAGATGATAGTACTTGTAAATTATGTTTTAAAGTTGAATGTATATTCGAATTGTGTTATGAATTTTGAGGTCGAAATTTCTTTTTTTTAGATGATAGTAATGTAACGTCGCGTATTTTTTGGATCATTGTGGATCCTGTGTTTAGCGCTTGTGAGGACAATGTGTGGCCAATGTGGCTTGTGTTAGGTGTGTACATGTGTTTTTGGGGCTTATTGGGCAGACAGTTGGGCCCGTAGCACCCTAGAATTCTCTGTCTGTGAACGCGACAGAGGGGGTCGTCGCGTTCTAAACGTGACAGCCTTGCCCGTCGCATTCTGGAAGCTGCCAGGGATCAACGATCGTCTGCATGTACGCCGCGTGTCACACGCTGGGCGACTTGCAGACGTCAGCCATAGGAAGGCGACACCCAGGTCCGTCGCTATGAGGTCGTGACAGAGGGGTCCATCACGTTCTTAACCGCAAGTGGTGCTTAAACCCTGCTGGCCAGAACAGAGCACAGTATGCTCTGTCTGGCCAGGGGGAGGTGCAGCGAGGGTTTCCTTGGGTGTTTCGGCGTGGAAGCTTGCGGTTTGGCGTGTTCTCGCCGCAGGGAGTTTGCGTGGAACGAGAGAAACGCCGTGGAATTGCCGTGTTGCCTGTTCTTTGTGGAGGTAGGGTAATCCTCCCCATTTTCGGGCTGTAGATCGTAGGTGACGATCGTACAACTTGTTATTTGCATTTCTAACAATAGATACTATCATACTATGAATAGGGGCTCACAAAAGCATGAAAAACACGAATTAAGGGTGGTTTGCATGGCATAGGGTGGTAATCTGTGGAGAGGATCCCAGATTAGGGTTCCTATCTGTGAAGGCGACGGAACCCCCTGACACGATCTGAACGTGACAGGTCGACCTATCACGTTCAGGTGGGGAACGTGACATATTGGTGCGTCGCGTTCATGTGGTGAACGTGCCATATCGGGCTGTCAGGTTTTGAAGGCGACACAGGCCCATGTCGCGACCACAGCCGAGTGGTCTGAATGTGCATGGCTTATGTGAAATGATTATCCGATTGTTGTTACTCGATGTATTTGGTAATATTGTGTGGTGCATTGGCATCTGTGGTGCTCTGGGAGCGCGTGTTTACGAGGCTAGCGTATTGGTTATGTAGCTAGCTAGTGGTTTACGTGTTGGCGTGGTATGCACGCGAGACGTGTTGTGTTCACGTGTTGTGGACAGTCGGTACTCGTGATTGTCGTGAGATTTCACGTGGTTTGTGCGATGCGCACGTGGTTTTGTCTGTGTGGCAGGTAGTATGACGTCTACCGTGGTTACCTCTTCAGTTGGGTGCCCCAGGTTCTCTGTGAGCCAGACTATTAGTTCGGGGCTTGTCCCAATACTTGTGTTGTACCGTCGAAGTCTGTGTCGTCTGTACTGGACACCCTCACTCTTTTGTTTGAGTTGTACGTCCGGCTGAGGGAAAGACGACAGTGGGACAGTGACTCTTGATTTTGTTTTTAGTCACTTGTAGCGCGCTTTTAGTCGGAGGTACGAACATCGGTAGTCGACACTGGTCCCCAACTAGTCCTTTCCAGTGCCTCACTCTAGGGTGCTCCGGCCAGAGACCCTAGAGGTGCCAGGCGTAGGCCTGTGGCTATGTTTCCGCAAGAGTGGTGTTTAGTTGTTCTCCACAGTTGTTTGACTTTTCCACGTGGAGTGGCAGATGGACCTTTCGTCCGTGGCTGCGAGACTGAGAGGTAGACCTGTGTTTGTTTGTCCGAGTCAGTTACTGGTGTCGCGAACCAGTCTACGTGGCTCGAGTGTGGTGGTCTCTACTTTAGCACGTACACTTGGCTGAGTTTTGCCGTTTATTTATTTACTCTGTTTAATATAGTCGGCAAATGGTAAGTATATTTATTGCTTTGATATCCTGCGTGGTTGTGCTATAAATTGCTAGTATAGTTTGCTGCTTCCGTACATGTGTATAGTTTGCTCGAGTTGGGGGAGTTCCCTACTGAGCCAGTGACTAGTGAGGCTCACCCCTACTCCCCACAGGTGAAGGCGAGGAGGAGGTTTCGTTACCGTCTTCTAGTTCAGGGCCGCGCAGCAGCGGTGTTCGACCAGCACCCCCAGCAGTGTAGTTTCTGTAGCAGTGTAGTTTCTTTCTTCACTTGTACCAGTTTACCTCGGGGTATGCCCCATGCTCCTCTACTTCCTTTTACATTTGTTGAAATTTGGCTATGTAAATATGGTATAATATGTATAAAATGATGAATTATATATGTGAGCATGTGTGTTCCTTTCTATTTACATGGACTCATACGTGGTATCCCTTGCGAGGCTATGGCCCGTTCGCGGGAGGCGGATTCGGATCAAGCTCGTTATTGGTTTAACGGGCTTGAACGAGGCGTTCCGTTACAGGCGCCGTCTGTGGGAACGAACGAGAGGCCATACGCCCTACCCGAGCGTCTAATCTTCATGAGACCCGCACACCCTTATCCTCACCGGGGGGGGGGGGCTGTGTAGAGGTATTCTTTAGTCCCACATTGAAAGATAGTGAGAACAAGTGTGTACTTATCAGAAAGAGTCTCACCTCTTCTCCCAAGAGGGCCATTTTAAATGACAAAACCCCATGCATAGGGACAATACCTCTTGGGAGGCACACTTAAATCACGTCTCTTCATTGGCGCCTTCTGTGGGAACGAACGAGAGGCCATACGTCCTACCCGAGTGTCTCATCTTCATGAGACCCACACACCCTTATCTTCATCGGGGGGGCTGTGTAGTGGTATTCTTTAGTCCCACATTGAAATATAGTGAGAATAAATATGTGCTTATCAGAAAGAGTCTCACCTCTTCTCCCAAGATGGCCATTTTAAAAGACAAAATCCCAAGCATTGAGACAATATCTCTTGGGAGGTACACTTAAATTATATTTCTTCAATTTTATTTTGTATAATCAGAACCGAAGTTGATGTTCTCCCTTTTGAAGCGAGGACTTAAGTTTTTTATTATTATTTTCCTTTGAACAATATACGCCTGTTAAAAGGTAAATTATGGAGTTGGAGTTGGTCTGCTGGTCATGTATTTTACTTACATACTGCTACATAAAACCCGTCAAAATGGTCCTGCTGCAAAGAAACGTTTTTATCAATTCCTATCATTTTTGTGTTAACCTTTATCTATAAATTTAAACGACAAAAATGAATCTTTCAAACACGTATCACTTGTCCTTTTTCTGTCTTAGTGCAAATAACTAGCTAAGGTGAAAGACTAAATGGTAGATGAACATCTTGAGCACAGTCAGGAACAAGAATTCGTAAAATTGCCATTTTAGACGTCTTCCAACCTTTTTCACGAACTTGGCTAAAACAAAGAACACAAACTAACAAATCTGAAACCCTAGCGGGGATGCTCCATCAGATCAGGTAATCCTCCATGCTCGATGCTATCGGTGACGGGAATCTAAGGTGGATCCCATTCCCAGCAAGTTAGCAAGTTGTGGGATATACGCACCCCTCATCAGAAAGGTGCCGGTCATGAGCCATAGTATTAGTAGATGAGGACGAGAAGAGGACTTTGTACTCGGTCTTAAGTATTCGGACTTTGCGTAAGCACGTGACAGTTTTGATAAGCGGATAATGTAATTTATTCTCCACTGAATAAGGGGGTTAATTTTTATAAAATTTTGATACTTGACATAGACTAAACTTAGTTGTTAAATTTTATACGCCAGTAAAAAATGTAAAAGAGTTGATAATTATCTGATCCATGGAGGGGGATAAAAATTATCTCTAAAGATAACTCATTAAAAGAAGTGTAAAAATAATCTTGTCACTCTATTCACTCTCTTATACATAAGTAAATTAAGTTTAATTAGGAATAAATAGTAATAACTCTATACAACTATCATATCATATCACATCACATTAAAAATTATCGTACATTCATAATTATTCCTCTTCAAATCACTCTCAAACTAAAAAAAAAAGTTATACATGTATAACCAATACATAAATAATTTATCGTTGGTCCCCTTTATCTTATTGTCAAAGGCGTCTAAAAGGGGCAGATTTTATAGATTATGACTGTTAAGGCTCGTCCCCTTATGTGTGCTTGCACAAGACACCGAGTATTTGAGTCAAGTTTTAAAAGTTTGTTTGTCCTGATAGACACACGGACACACGCTTATCGCTAAGTGACATGTTTTAGTAAGATTTAACAGTCTCTCACTTGATCCATCATATCAGGAGATCCATCGTCCAATCTATCATGGGCCACGTCCGTGAAGGAAGCAACGGCGTTGCCCACGGATTCGTGACAGAAGCAGACGACATAACTATATGTCTCGTCTCGAGGGGCCCTGCATGTTTGTATCGTGCCGCGCCCACGGGATAGCGCTCTCTCCCTCTCTCTCTCTTCCCCCCACGGCCCGTTTTTTTTTTTTTTACAGAAACTCATTCCTTTCGGTTCACTGATCCATTGTCACAGATCCATTGGTCTCTAACTAAAGGACAAACATCGCTCGCCCAATCTCCGATCTGCCAGCACCATTACCAATTACCATCGAGGGCTGCCGACAGTTCCTGGCGTTTTCCTGCGATGCACGGGGAGCCATGGGGAAGATATGGGTTGGGATGTTGGAGGGGATGCTGTCCTCCCCCTCTGGCAGCGAGAGCAGCGCCGGAGCTAAAGCTAGCCCCAGCGGCAGCAGTAGTTAGAGGGAGCTCGATCCTGCACCGGTTACTATTATAATGCGCAGGTGCTGGCCCCCACCTCATACGATTTCGCAGCGCACATCCGACAGCACGCTACTGTCCATGCCCTCCCCTCGCAGGCGTAGGCACGCGACGCCCATGTGAAGGCATTGGAGGAGTACATTCAGTGCTCTGCTCTGCTCTGCTCTCTCTCTCTCTCTGCCTGTGGGAGTGGCTCGCTCTACATTAGTAATGGTGGGACATGAGAGAGGTCAGAACAATATTCCAAGGAAATAATGGAAGAGAGAGGGGAAGGGTTGGGAAATAAGGTAACGGTCGCGGAAGACGCAGTGTGAGCGAGGAGGGTAGTGCTACTTGCTCGCCATCAACAAGACAACAACAAGAACGGGAGAAAGCACAAACCAAGAAGACTACGTCTTCCCTATTTGAAACGGAAAGTAATACAATAACACCATTTTGTGACATCGGAGCGTGACATGTTTAGTTGGCCGCGCCACATCAATATTACTGTATAAATTCAATCTATAATTAGAGAAATATTGAGTACACACTAAATAGTGACACTAGTATATATGGACAGATCTAATAAATTTGTGAGAAGTTTTTTATAAGCTTTCCCATCCCCAATTTTTTAAACCCAAAAGATAAGTGGCAATAACTCTATCGAGTGTGTCAACTTAAGGTACATTAAGATGTGCATTAAATATTTCTCCTACAATCATCTATAATGAAAACCTCTCGCAGATTCTCTCCCTTCTTTTGACACGGAACCTTCTCTTCTCTTCCTAATTGAAAGCCCTACACAGTCTTTGGATTTCTACAGACCCAGGACATCCTTAGTCCGCCAAGCTAGCTTAGGAGGGTGAAGGCAGACACCAACAACGACTCGAGGCCACATACAAGGCGGGCAGCCGCTCTTCGTTCATCTTCTTCACACTAACACCTGCCTGTTCATCCTCTACATGACTGAGTGAGAGAGAGATCTTTTGTTCTTCTTCTGAGATGACACGAGATTTCATGGGGGGAGATCCTTCTGTTAATTCTCGAAGTGTGTTTTTCTTCTAGATTTTTGTAAATAAGGTTTCCAGCGAAAGATGCTTGAACACAGACATTGCCGACAAAATTTGCACTTGAAATCTGGATTTCATCTCAAATTGTTTCCTGGATGGAAGTAATCAACGAAAATGTAAAGCACACAAATTAAATATCGAATAAGCCATGAGTAGACTGTAGACGAGGGGGGTGAAGGGCAAGAGAATGAGGCCCTTGGGCCATGAGTAGATGAGGGGGGACAGGGAAACAGCAGCTTGGGTGGGATCAAAACAAGGGCGACAGTGGTGCAGCTACTGTTGCAGTGCTTTCATGGTATTGGCCCCTTCCTCAACAATGGTGCCCGGAGGCGCGATCACACCTGGCAATGCCCGCGGCCTGTTGTAGAAATTGCACGTCTCATAGGTTTTGGCAATAGGAAGGGAAGGGCATTTATGCGCCATCGTAAAAGAAGGAAGAAAACCAGAGGGAAAGTCTTGTTGCAACAAACTCAGCCCACCCCTCCTCATTGGGGAGCTGAGGTCATACACCCCACTATAATCCATTGGCCATTGGGGATGGGCTAAGGGTTGTGCCCACCCCAAAAATCCAATATGAGGGATTAACTCAAAACCAGAACAATATAACGATGCTGATGTGGCACTACCAAGGAGGCGCTTCGTATTCGAATTATGTCAGAAAAGGTGTTGCTGCTAAATTGCTTTCCATTTGAAACCCCCCACAACCCCAAATCGTCCCGGCTGCTCAACGCCTACCTTCCCCCTTAACTTCCTCTTCTTGTTCTTCTTAATTTTGCTATACACATGCTCAGGCATTACATGAGTTTCCGAGCCAGAAAACTACAGAATTCTCGTCCCCAGAAAGCCTTTTCTTTTTAATACACATCATAACATTACGATCGAGGCAGACAGATATATTTATCAGATGATACTCTGCAATCCTAAATAGCTAAGCCCCCCTCCCCCTCTCAACACTCCCGCCGCCACCCTCTTGAAACCTCCACCATCTTTGAGAAAGTAAGCTGGAGATGAGATATATTGAGATGCCAAGCAAGCAGTGATTACCGACCAAAACGCCGCCCCTGCCGGAAGTGTGTCATGCCGCCGCCGCCCCTGCCGGTGCCGCGCAGCTTCTTGCCTTATATTTATGTGAAGTTTGTAACTTTCGGTTACGACAGAGGCGCCTGCACTGTCACCACGATCGGGCTGTTCACTGTGTGCCGGCCATCTGACCACGTCAGTGTGCCACTCTTTATGCTTGAACTCCCCGGCGACAGCTTCACAGCCCTCGAGGCCGCCTCCACCCGCACCAGGAAGCTCAGCTTCTGCCCTGCCCTCCTGAACACCAGCTGGGAGGGCTCCACGGTAACCGTGCTCCCCAGCGGCGCCTTCACCGTCGCCTTGTATATCGACCCCGCGGAACCGACGTTGGTAACCGTCCGGATGAAATGGGTCGACATCCGCGCTCTCCCGTCCTGCACGAACACTGCCGACATGGAAGGGTAGTTGAGGTTACCAGCATGCCCAGCCCGCCTCGCGCCGTTGCAGTCCGCTGCCCGCCGCGTGATGGCGCGGATGTTCTGCAGGGTGTAGTTAAGATTGCAGAGGAAGGAGACATAGTCGAAGGCTGCCGTGTCGTAGACGAGCCCGGGGTCCATAGCCTTCTGCGGGTCGACGTGCCCGGCGCCGAAGTCCATCACCGTCGAGGCGTTGCCGGTGGACTCGTCCAGCATCGTCTGCCCCCGGTTGTCCCTCGTGTACGCCGTCGTCATCAGTGCCGACTTGATCGCGGCAGGGCTCCACGTCGGGTGTGCCGCCTTCAGCAGCGCCGCCAGCCCGGATACGTGCGGGCACGCCATCGACGTACCCGACAAGATGTTAAACTCCGTCCGCCGGCCGTCGGAGGGGATCCCGGCTGGCCCCACGCCATCCGGCCACGCGGCCAGGATGTTAAGACCAGGGGCGATGACATCAGGCTTCAGAATCTCCGATGACTGCGGGTTGGGCCCCCGCGCGGAGAAGGCAGCCACCACCGGCGCCGGCCTGACTCCAAGTCGGGTGCCACGGAACACGATCGTTGCCATCGGCGGGGACTTGCTCGGTGCTTCGGCGATGTACCGGCGGATGACGTCACCCCCGGCGGCGCCAACAGCAGTGGCCGGCAGCACATGGCAATCTGCCACGAGGCCCTCCCCGTCGAAGACCCCATTGGCGAGGATCATGCCGACGCCGCCGGCCTTCCTCACCACCTCTCCTTTGGCGGCCCGAGAGTTGATCCCGCGGTCACATACCACTATCTTGCCCTTCACGGCAGTGGGGTTGAGCGAGCCCTCCAGGCACAGGGACGAGGAGTAGCCATCGCCGCCCTCGGAACCCGCGTAGATGAGCGGATAAAGCTTGCCAGGGGGGAGCCCCGGCCCACCATAAACGCTGACGCCGGGCACGATCACGCCGTTCGCGAGCTTGACGTCAGCCGGGAAGTCCCTATCCATAGAGCCCGCCCCGACGGTGGTCATCCAGGGGGCCACGTTCGTCACTGTGAGCCCTCCTGGTCCGCCATTCCCTGCTGAGGCGGAGACGAAGATCCCCGCCTCCATCGCTGAGAAAGCGCCGACAGCGATCGCGTCCAGATAATAGGGAACCACCACACCACCGACGCTAAGGGAGATCACGTCGACGCCGTCGGACACTGCGGCGTCGAAGGCCGCGAGGATGTCGGAGTCGAAGCAGCCCGCAGCCCAGCAGACTTTGTAGGCGGCGAGGCGGGCCTTGGGAGCCATCCCGGAGGCGACCCCCCGGGCGTAACCCAGGGTAGAGGCTGGATACACATAGCGCCCGGCGGCAATGGAAGCGGTATGGGTGCCATGGCCGTCGGTGTCCCTCGGCGACCGCACCTCGGCCGACTCATTCATCCGCCCGCTGGTGGCCTCGTACCCTCCGGAGAAGTACCGCGCCCCGATCAGCTTCCTGTTGCAGAGTGTAACCGGGAAGCCCTTCCCAGCGACGCACTGGCCCTTCCACTTAGCCGGAACCGGCCCCAGATCTCGGTCTGAGAAGCTTCGGCGCTCCGGCCAGATCCCGGTGTCGATAACTCCGATCACGAGGTCCGACCCGAAGTCCGACTCGGCCAGCAGCCCCGCGCCGTCCGTCGATTTAAGCCCGAGGAACTGGGGCGATCTGGTGGTCTGCGGCCGGCGGACCTGCTCGGGGTAGACGCCGACGACGCCGGGGTGGGAGCCGAGAGCCTCGGCGGCGAGGGGGGAGAGCCGAGCGGAGAATCCATGGAACACGGAGGCGTAGGTGTGGATGACGGCAGCAGGGTGGGGGTCGAGGTCGTCGGTGGCGGAAGCAGTGGCAGCGGACAGGGCGGCGTCGTACCAGTGGCGGTTGGTGGGGAAGGCCGCTGGCTTGGTGCTGCCGTCGACACGGACGATGTAGGTCTTCTTCTTGGCGGAGGAGCTCTGATCCGCGCCGGAGGGGACGGCGACGGAGAGGGCGAGGAGGCAGAGGAGAGCGAGAAGGTTGCAGTTGGCAGCCATTTTGCTCCGAAATCCTCGCGAGAGAAGGGGGAGGAGTGGCGAGAGTGGGAACCGCCGCTACTGGTAAAGGAGGAAGTGGCGAAGGTAGCAGTGGCGGCAGCCGGCAGCGGTGCGTTTCATAGTGCACAATGGAAACTGGAAAAGGTGGTCAGTGGTGAGGGGAGAAGTAGACAAGGATATGGTTTAACGCTTTATTAAAAGCCTACCAAAGATATTAGTATAATCCCGTGTCTTTACGTAACTAAAAATTGTTAAGACAATCCTGCCCACATACAAGAATGTCTTTCTTAGGTTAGGTATGCATTAGTTTATATGTACTTTCATTTAAACATATACGCAGAATTATTTTTGCTGTCCCACCTTTATAACTTGCCACTAGATGACTGTAATTAGAATGATTTATAATCTAATTTGTGTGTCATGGTATGTTTCTAAAGACCAATTAACCGTGGAAATATTTGTGTGTTTTTGTATTTTAATATTTATATATACATAACGAGAGTGATATCTCTACCATTCTCGGTTGTTTGACCCACACCAAATGACCCAATTGTTGAAGTAAAAAATACAACAGGTGCCCACTTTAGAGAGTCTAATGACTAAGCCAAGGCCTAAGATGCACCATAAGCACTTAATCTGCTAACTAAAGAAGGGCCCTTACCTTGCTATAGATACCAGGAAGATAGTCTGGGCGATAGTATTACTGGGCGATAGTATTACCTTCCTAGAATATACTTTGACAAGCGTCAAGATAGGAAGGTAGCTCAACTTACACTCCACTTATTAACTTGAGTAACCTTAGCTCGAAAAGTTGATGTTAACTCAACTAGAACTTATAATGTAATGACACGATCTTTTCGGATTTGTGTTTAATAGTTTTAGAGTGGTGCTCTTGATTAAGAGGTGGTCATTGGACCTTGTTTCTGGTTTTCGTGTCTTGTGTGGGTGTTGTGGGCCTTAGTTCTCAGCCCAAACATGTTACATCTCGTCATTTAATATAATTATAAATATCAGAACATGAACGAACGAGAAATCAAGAGTAAATCTTAAACTAATTGAGCAGAATTTGCTCAGAGGCTTCACTAAATAAAATTATTATTTGTCATTCAATAGGTGTTACATGATTCCTGATTTACAATCTCAAAGTAAAATATCGCCAAAGTTGGTCCCTCCACACACAAATCCCGAAGTCTCGCCTTCTAGAACTATATATTACCTGAAAAAGTAGGATTTGGTGAGCTAACTAGCCCAATAGAATTCAATTCATTTAAACAGAAAGGACTCATATGTATAATCTCAAGATAGGAACATGGACATTGCTAACACTGAGTGTTAAAAAGAATGAACGAACGAGTCAATTCAATAATATATGTAGAACAAGAATGATGTACCAGCATGATTAAGAATTCAAGATGACACTTATGTTCTGATTTAGACATATATTCACACACACATATGTATGACATGATGACTAATCAAGCACGTAATGATGCATACCAACATCCACTTGTCCTCATCGCTTCCGCGCGGCTACTAACGAATTCAAGTGCTCATCCCAGGACTGGACCAGCGGTAGAGTTAGTTGTGTTGTGTGAGCTTGTACTTTCTTGGGGTATGTCCCAGGTAGTTGTACTTTTCTCGTAGACATGTAATAATATATTGGGACAGTTGTACATTGTTGTATACTGATATGAGCACATGTATTTTCTTCTGTCTTATACGGTTGTTGTTGTCTTTTATATTCTTACTGGACACTTGTGCGTGTTATCCCGTGCGATACTTCGATATGTTCACAGGAGGCGGGTCTGGATATGGAGTCTTATTGGGTATAAATATCCAGGGCCGTTACATATACCGACAAGTCTATAGCTTAATAGAGCCCTTGGCCTGGTGGAATTGAAATGGTTAGCACTCCAATCAGATATTATGATCAGTAGATCCCTAAACTAAATAGCAGTTATATGGAAGAAGTGGATCCCTAATGGAAAATGTGGAGTGCCCGTGATTGGAGCCGTTATCCCTACGATCCTCGTAATAGGTGAATTTAAACCCCATGAGTTCTCATCCACTCAAATTCCCACAGACGGTGCCAAATGTTGCTGCTGGAGCAAGTGGGATCGACCTGGGACGAGAGGATGATGACCCAAGGGATGATGACGAACTTCCGTTGACCCGATGCCAGAGGGAAGGGTCCGAGGATGTTCATTCCCCATTGTGCGAATGGCCACGGGGAAGTTATGGGTGTGAGCACCGAGGGTGGTTGTCGATCAATCCTACTAAAGAGCTGGCATTGGTGGCAACTCCTTACATACCTCTCGGCGTCTTTCAACATGGTCGGCCACCAATAACCCTGTCGGGTTATTCTTCGGACTAGCGAGCGAGGACTTGCATGACATCCACAAGTTCCTTCATGTACCTCACTGATGATCTCCTCCACTCGGCTTGGGCTCACACATCGAAGGTGCGGATAGTTGAATCCTCTCCGGTACAAGTCGTCGCCGATGAGGAAGAACCTCGTCGCTCGTCTCTTTGTCTTGCCATCTTCTTCTCGATCTTCTGGTAGTAGCCCATTTATAAGGAACTCTATTAGCGGGGCCATCCACGTTGTCCAGATGTCATCGCACATTACCTCTGTGGGTGTTATGGATGGCACGTGAAGCTCCTCTATGAGTACCGACGACTGTGGTTCGACCGAGGATGACACGAATTTGGACAGAGCATCGGCCTGGGAGTTCTCGATTCTCGGTATCTTCACCAGCTCGGTCGACTCAAATTCCCCCATCAGCCTCTGGACCTCGGCCATGTAAGACACGAGCTTGGCTTCCTTCGCTTCAAATTCTCACGACACTTAGCTGACGACTAACTGGGAGTCGCTGTAGACAAGGATCCTCTCTGCTCCAAGGGACTTCGCCATCTTCAACCCTGATATCACCGCTTCGTATTCGGCCACATTATTAGAAGCATCGAAGCCGAAACAAACTGCGTACCTGTGGACACCCCATTTCGCTAATGGGCCCAAAACCGCCGGCCCATTACTCAGCCCGCCAACATCGGTTCTGGCCCCTCATGGGTTGTGCAAAAGAGAGCCAAGAGGCCCATTGAAAAGGCCATCAAGGCCCGTGTGAAACAAGCTTATCTCATCCCATAAAGTGGGGGGTGAGACTAAGCATATGTAACTCCTCCCAAAAGGGAGTGCCAAAAATGGTAAAAGGTGGCCTGCCACCCTTGCTGCGCAGGAGGAGGAAAAGGCCTGGTTTTGGTTTCTCTTCCCTTCTAGAAGGCTTGGGAAAGGGGCCAGCAAAGAGGGGGTTACGTGAAGGGCCAAAGAGAGGGGAGGCGGCCGGGTCTGTTTTTTGGTCTTCTGAAGGAAGCAACCAGCAGAAGTAAGGAGGAGCCCCTGCGTTTCCTGCTCAACCTCTCCACCCGTGAAGAAGCAAAAAAGAAAAGAAAGAGAAGAGAAAGGTGAGGTGAGGTAGGAGGAAAAGGGGGGAATCTCCCTCTTGTTTTTCTTGTCTTGTCCCATCGGAAGAAAAATAGAAGAGAGAGCAAGGGTCACCCACGTTGGCTCCCCCCCCCCCCCTTCTCTTTTGGTTTCTTGGCAAACCTTGTACCTGATCCCTTTTCTTAAGGAAGAGAACACTCTTTTCTATGTTTAATGTTTCTTCTTCTCCCTTTGATGTGATGGGTCTTTCATTTAGCATTTAATGCATGTTTTTCCCCCATCTCACCCTTTTTTTTTTTGTTTCCTTCCCTTACAATGGGGGTTACGGGAGGGGATGGCCTCCCTATAGAGGTACATCTCTCTCCCCTCTAACACCTCATATGAGGTCAAAAAAAAAACCTCCCATACCTCAATAAATGAGGTCATGGGAGTATGGGACATCATGCCCCATTCAATGCATGCAAAGCATGCTAAATTGCTCCCCTCAACAAGCCAAATCCCTTGTTGTTTTGTGCCTGCAAAAGACCAGTTTCTTACTGTTCTAACCGCCCCTCAAAGGTCCCCATTGTGGTCAATATACCCCATGGCAATGGTCAAGGAGATTGAGCAAATAATGCTCATATCCCCTTGCTTAAATGCCATTTTCAAAAGCCCCATTCAAAGAGATCATCAAACCTGGTTCCCCCCTCTCAATAAACTACACTCATTGCGGTTTTCAGCCCCCTTTGATGTGCATTCGAACCAGTACCAAATAGCCTTCCAAGAGCCCCATTTTGCTAATCAAGGAGACTGGGCAAATAGTGCCTAGATCTCTTTGTTTAGCACACCAAGCAATGTGTTACAATGCCATCTCAAACTTCAAGATCATCCCTGCCATGAGCAAGGGTGTTCTAGGAGAGGGGCGTTTGTTACCTCTTGCACAGGTAACCAGCTGCGCCGATTCGGCCTGGCACTGGTTCTGGCAGTCCTGTAGGAACAGAGCAGAGCTGCGCCGATTCGGCCTGACACTGGTTCTGGCAGTCCTGTAAGAACATATCAGAGCTGTGCCGATTCGACGCCCTGGTCATCATTGGCTGAAGCCATATGAGCAATGCAATTGCTTAGTGTGACGTCGGCTGATCAATGGTCAAATGACCCAACATGAGACCCATCCACACCCTCGGGTTGGACAACTCAATGTCCATGCCCGGACGGGTGGGTTTACATGTCACTCATCCGTCCCGTGGGTTGTCTGGTCATGACTTGCTCGAATCTTCGTAGGCATGCCTGGGAGATCGGGGTCATACGCCATTAGAGTTACGTCGTTCTACGATATACACTCTCTCTCTTTTGGTGCCATCTCCGCTAGTGGTGGATGAGCATCGCGCTTTCCCCTTATCGACTACGATAAGGGGAAATGGTGCCGAATTTTCCCCGCGAGGGGTGAGTTGGCGTAAAACCTTTAAAAGAGGTCATTAGCTTCCGGTTGAGTTGGTAACGTTGCAAATGAAAGCCGATTCAATGATGTCTATGACTTCAGCCCGGCTGCGCCAACTCACTCTCTGTCGTCAGCTGCGCCGATTCGAAGACGTCTGCGAAGTGTGTTGAGCCAATGAGCTCCGCCGAACGAATAGAACTCCGTTCCAAATGCTCAAAGGACCCAAACAACAAATTAAAATCGTTTAATGATAAAAAGAATTCCAAAGGCAAATTGAACCCCTTTCAAGCAAAGAGCAAAAGGCCACTTCAAGTTTTCCAAAAGAGCAAGAGATCAAATTAGACCCTTTTCTCAAGTAATAAAAGATTGCATCACCATGCACAAAAGAGTCAAACCAAACCTTTCTAAACAAATAAATGATCATCCCACGTTTTGCAACAAAAAAAGAAATCAAATTGAAATGATTTTCAACAAATTCACTACAAGAAAATGCGCTATTTCCGACGGACGTAATCCGTCGGAAATCCGTCGGTCTTCCGTCGGAAAAGGCTTCTTCCGACCGCTTTCCGTCCAAAGCTCGTCAGAAACTTTCCGTCGGAAATACTTGGTCAGAAATTTCCGACGGATGACAATTCCGTCGGAATTCTGTCGAAACCTCCGACGGATATAATCCGTCGGTAAAGCTGTCCGTATTTTTCGACGGAATTGCCGACGGTGTTTAGCAGTCGGTAATTTATCAGTTCCGACGGATACTTATCCGTCGGCCAATCCGTCAGTATTTTCCGACGGTATTACCGACGGTCTTTTTCCGTCGGTAATTTATAAGTTCCGACGGATACTTATCCGTCGGAAAATCTGTCGGAAAAGTCATATATTTTTTTTAAAAAAAATAGGCAAATAAAATGATTTGTCAACATTACTACAATGTCAAACCTGCTACAATATTCATAAATTTAACAAATCCTAACAATCAACATAAAATCATAAAATACAATAAATATAAAATCATATAGAATAATGAATACAAAAATCAACATAGATCTGCTAGATCGTCTGCTGTCCCTGCCTCGTCATCGTCTGGAGCTGGATCCTATATTAAAACAAATTAAAATGAGAAACATTAATAATAAATAAAAGACATATAGTATTTTAAAAAATAAAATTTAAAACATGTGATTATTTCTCAAGCTTAATACAATACTATTTTTAGATCCATCATTTTCTTGGGTGTTTTTAGATCCGTCCTTTGAATGCCCAACCCAATCCGGAGATCCAAATTGGATTCCGTCAGTTCCCACACGTCACTTTAACCCACCCGGTCGTGTCGGAGAAAACGGCACGTCGATCGGATCCCTATTTGGGATTTTAGACCCCCGGGTTGCGTCTTTTAACCATTTATATATGTTTGGCCGTGTTTTTAGATCTGTCCTTTGATTGCCCAACCCAATTCGGGGATCCAAATTAGATTCCGTTAGTTTCTACACGTCACTTTAACCCACCCGGTCGTGTCGGAGAAAACGACACGTCGATCGGATCCCTATTTGGGATTTTAGACCCCCGGGTTGTGTGTTTTGACCCTTTATATATACTTGGGTGTTTTTTAGATCCGTCATTTGAATGCTCAACCCAATCCGGAGATCCAAATTGGATTCCGTCAGTTCCCACACGTCACTTTAACCCACCCGGTCGTGTCGGAGAAAACGGCACGCCGATCCGATCCCTATTTGGGATTTTGGATCCCCGGGTTGTGTGTTTTGACCCTTTATATATATACTTGGGTGTTTTTTAGATCCGTCAATTGAACGCCCGACCCAATCCGGAGATCCAAATTGGATTCCGTCAGTTCCCACACATCACTTTAACCCACCTGGTCGTGTCGAAGAAAACGGCACGCCGATCCGATCCCTATTTGGGATTTTGGACCCCCCGGGTTGCGTGTTTTAACCATTTATATCTGTTTGACCGTGTTTTTAGATCCGTCCTTTGAATGCCCAACCCAATCCGGGGATCCAAATTGGATTCCGTCAGTTTCTACACGTCACTTTAACCCACCCGGTCATGTTGGAGAAAACGGCACGTCGATCGGATCCCTATTTGGGATTTTAGACCCCCGGGTTGTATGTTTTGACCATTTATATATACTTGTGTGTTTTTTAGATCCGTCATTTGAATGCCCAACCCAATCCGGAGGTCCAAATTAGATTCCGTCAGTTCCCACACGTCACTTTAACCCACCCGGTCGTGTCGGAGAAAACGGCACGCCGATCCGATCCCTATTTAGGATTTTGGACCCCCGGGTTGTGTGTTTTGACCCTTTATATATATACTTGGGTATTTTTTAGATCCGTCAATTGAACGCCCGACCCAATCCGGAGATCCAAATTGGATTCCGTCAGTTCCCACACGTCACTTTAACCCACCTGGTCGTGTTGGAGAAAACGGCACGCCGATCCGATCCCTATTTGGGATTTTGGACCCCCGGGTTGCCTGTTTTAACCATTTATATATAGTTGACCGTGTTTTTAGATCCGTCCTTTGAATGTCCAACCCAATCCGGGGATCCAAATTGGATTCCGTCAGTTTCTACACGTCACTTTAACCCACCCGGTCGTGTCGGAGAAAACGGCACATCGATTGGATCCCTATTTGGGATTTTAGACCCCCGGGTTGCGTGTTTTAACCATTTATATCTGTTTGACCGTGTTTTTAGATCCGTCATTTGAATGCCCAACCCAATCCGGAGATCCAAATTGGATTCCGTCAGTTCCCACACGTCACTTTAACCCACCCGGTCGTGTTGGAGAAAACGGCACGCCGATCTGATCCCTATTTGGGATTTTGGACCTCCGGGTTGTGTGTTTTGACCATTTATATATATACTTGGGTATTTTTTAGATCCGTCAATTGAATGCCCAACCCAATCCGGAGATCCAAATTGGATTCCGTCAGTTCCCACACGTCACTTTAACTCACCCGGTCGTGTCGGAGAAAACGACACGCCGATCCGATCCCTATTTGGGATTTTGGACCCCCGGGTTGTGTGTTTTGACCCTTTATATATATACTTGGGTATTTTTTAGATCCGTCAATTGAACGCCCGACCCAATCCGGAGATCCAAATTGGATTCCGTCAGTTCCCACACGTCACTTTAACCCACCTGGTCGTGTCGGAGAAAACGGCACGCCGATCCGATCCATATTTGGGATTTTGGACCCCCGGGTTGCGTGTTTTAACCATTTATATATGGTTGATCGTGTTTTTAGATCCGTCCTTTGAATGTCCAACCCAATCCGGGGATCCAAATTAGATTCCGTCAGTTTCTACACGTCACTTTAACCCACCCGGTCGTGTCGGAGAAAACGGCACGTCGATTGGATCCCTATTTGGGATTTTAGACCCCGGGTTGCGTGTTTTAACCATTTATATCTGTTTGACCGTGTTTTTAGATCCGTCATTTGAATGCCCAACCCAATCCGGAGATCCAAATTGGATTCCGTCAGTTCCCACACGTCACTTTAACCCACCCGGTCGTGTCGGAGAAAACGGCACGCCGATCCGATCCCTATTTGGGATTTTGGACCCCCAGGTTGTGTGTTTTGACCCTTTATATATATACTTGGGTATTTTTTAGATCCGTCAATTGAATGCCCAACCCAATCCGGAGATCCAAATTGGATTCCGTCAGTTCCCACACGTCACTTTAACCCACCCGGTCGTGTCGGAGAAAATGGCACGCCGATCCGATCCGTATTTGGGATTTTGGACCCCCGGGTTGTGTGTTTTGACCCTTTATATATATACTTGGGTATTTTTTAGATCCGTCAATTGAACGCCCGACCCAATCCTAAGTATATGAAATTAATACTAATACTGACCTGAGCTGCTGGCTGTGTGGGGCGTACTCCCTGCATTATGGACATGAACTGCTGAACCATATCGCTGAACTGCGTCTGTAGCTGTACCCGCTGCGTCTCTATCTCTACCCGCTGCGCCTGTAGCTCTACCTGCTGCGTCTGTAGCTCTTCCCGCTGCGTCTATAGCTCTGTACGTAGCTCCTCCCGAATGATGCCTCTAATGTCCTCTACACCACTGACGGGCGGCGCAGAAGATGAACTCGCGTGTGCCGGAGGAGCGATCGAACTGGCATATGAGGACAACACTCGATGAGTATCCAGGCTGTCCCCAAATCCGTACACTCGACCCTTCCTCGGCACTCCCGTTGCCTCGACCCAAGCGTCCGCATCCAAATCTGGCTGGGGAGTGCCCTCTGTGTAGCGCTCCGCCATCGTCCTGTCGTACGTGTCCTGTAAAATAATTTAAAATTAAATTATTGAAAACAAATTACTTTAATATCATAATTTAAAGCTTGACTTACAGCAATCGTGCGGGCACTCTCAGTAACATAGTCATCCGTCCCCTTCCGCTTATGAGTCCGGTCAAATAACTCGCGGAAAGTAGGGGCACGCTCCAGGTCGTGATGCTTAAAATTCAACAAAATTAGTTACTTTCACAATAATAATCCATATGTATATATGAATCGAACAATAAAATACTTACCAATTTTTTATTGTGGGTCGCATAAGATACGGATCCACTAGTATGCACATTCTTCTCCGGTTGAGTTGCTCTGTTGCGTATTGCCGCCTGTGACCGCTGCTGCCATGGTCCAGCAGCCCAACGCGCGCAAAGGGACTCCCAATAGTCTGTCCGCAGCCAAACAGGGCTATAATCCACCCAAGCCATACGATCCCGGTTGCCTGTGGTCTTCATTGCCTTGTCCCGTGCCTCCTGATAGCCCACGAATGCGTCGTTAAATACGTGACTAACAATCTCAAAATTATCGGCCTACACTAAGTATTTTGACAATAGTTAAGTGGTGAGAGCCGAGTCGAATCCACGGAGAACTAGATTTTAGAGTTGAAAACCTTGAGTTTTTATTTAGGAAAATAACGTGGTGATATTTAAACTAAGTTGAATTAAATAAATCTAAGCTAAGTAAATAAATAAAGAGAGAGATAGAGAGGGAATGAGAGAACACAAGATACAACTTAAAATTATAATCTATTAAACAATAACAAAATGATTAACACAAGAGTGTATTCTAATCCAAAGTCATTAACAAGTACACTGAAATATAGAGAATAAGAGAGATGGAAGGAGAGAGAAAAGAGAGAAGAAAGAAAAGAGAAAGAAGAGAGAGAGAGCGGAGAGAGAAGAGAGAGGCGAGAGAGAGGAGAGAGAAGAGAGAGCGCGTGGAGAGGAGACAGGAGAGAGAGGGCGGCGATAGAGAGGAGAGAGAGAAGAGAGAGAAAGAGAGAGAGGAGAGAAGAGAGATAGAAGCGAGAGATAGGAGAGAGAGGGAGAGGAGCGCCCTCACGTTGCATGCATGCAACGTGAGGGGGAGGCGGCGCGGCCTGGGCGCGTGGCGGGCGCAGCAAGCGGGGCGGGCTCGGGCGGCAGGGCGCGCGGGCGCGTGGCGTGCGGAGACAGGCGCGCGCGGGCCTGAGCGCGGGCGGTGCAGGGCGCGCGCGGGCAGGCTGGTGTGGGCAGGGCGCTGGCGGGCCTGTAGGCGCGCACAGGCGGGCACTGCTTCTGCTGTGCTGCTGCTTGCTGCTTCTCCTGTGCGAGAAAGAGAGAGACCGGGAGAGAAGAAGAAGGGAAGAGCAAGAAGAAGAGGAGAAGAAGAAGAGGAGGAAGAAGAGATCGGAGGAAAGAGGGAGAGAGAAAAGTGGGAGAGAAAAATTGTGTGCGGGTGAGAGAGAGGGGTTTTTTAAATAGATGAGAGGAGAGAGATTTTAAAATAGGGAGAGAATATTTAAAAAATAGAAAGAAGAGAGAGAAAGAAGAAGGAAGGTGGCTAGGGTTTTGTAACTTTTTGTATATGCCAGATTTGCCCCTGTTGGATTGCTTGATTCATTGGCCCGTTAAGCACTTCATAAAATGGCCCATTAACCTGCAAATACAACACATAATTGAATTTAATCAATTAACGTTCATGATAATAGAAATCATATGAATTTATCAAGTATTAGTCATCAAAATGGCATGATTATTCATGATAATTGTGATATTATCACATCCCCCAACTTACTCATTGCTAGTCCCTTAGCAATGTACCCAGGTGAATAATTAGGACTAACCGGAACTTCAAATATCATTTTTCACGTCAAGAAAGGAGAGATAAGATTGATCAACAATAAGTGTTTCCAGTTCTAGTAGCATGTGTCAAAGACAATTATGCAGTTCATGTTATTAGACAGTTCCTCAAGATACAGTTAAAATTATCATTTCCTTCATGAATGCACTTATGATCGATAAGCATTACTTAAGACAATGTATGAGTTTTTGACCCATTACTTAGAGATGATATCAACTCTACACTCCTACAATAAAATCCTCGAATTATAGGTAGCTTTCACTCTGCCTTTTTATTTTCATCCTTCAGCATCATTTTTTTTTCTTTTCTTTCTTTGGATATCCGTTCACTATTTGACGCGAACTTCAACACTTCATGAGGTGCTAAAGCCCGGTTACTAAGTTAGGGATTTCCTTCTTCATTTTATCATCATTTTTTTTTTTTTTTTTTTTTTCATAACTTGCAGGCAGGTAGCTTTTTCCCCACGATTAGTTTTCAATAAGAGTGTAGAATATCAATCTTCATCATGAGTATTAGGTAAAACTCTTATCACCCTCTTGAATGACACTTATTCATCATCTAATACATGTGTGAAGGTTTCATCAAATTTCAAATGTACTTTGAGGAAAATGCTAAGAACATAATCGCAAACTTCATCCTTTAGCATGCCACTAGCACAAGTATATACTTAGAGTAAAAATCATTCTAGACTGAGGTATTTTTCCATGAGAAATGATATGTGAAGTTAATGAGCACAGAATAATGCATGGGATGTTTCAGCATGATTTAAAGATTTGAAAGACTTGCCCTCCCCCAACTTGAATGACATTGTCCTCAATGGCATAAAAGTAATGAACATAGAATACAGCCAAAGTAAGAAAGGAGAGAGGCAACCTGATGATCACATGAGAGTGGTGGCAAACTGGCTTCATTAAAGGTGATGAGTTGCCCACTAGCCTTCCAAATACCTAGAACAAAATAGAAAAGAAAAGAAAAAAATAAAATAAAATAAGTTAAATGTCCTAAAAATATTGGGTTGCCTTCCAATAAGCGCTAAGTTTATTGTCTTCAGCCAGACACAATGAAGTTCCTGCACATCTACTCAAGATCATTTAAGGGAATGGATTCTTTAGGTGAGAGCTGCATGTTTTCCATGTAAGGTTTGAGACGTTGACCATTAACAGTGAGTGTTTGACCATTTTTAGGATCAAGAATTTTAACAGCACCATGGTCAAAAGTTTTTACAACAATGAATGGTCCATCCCATCGAGATTTCAATTTACCCGGAAATAAGCGCAGCCTAGAGTTAAAAAGCCAAACCTTTTGATCAGAATGGAAGGATTTCCTCAAAATGTGTTTGTCATGAAAGATTTTGGTCTTGGCTTTATAAATTTTGGAATTATCATAGGCTTCATTGCGCAATTCCTCAAGCTCATGCAGTTGGAGGGCTCTATGTGATCCAGCTTGGGCTAAATCAAGGTTGAATTGTTTGATGGCCCAATAAGCCCTATGCTCTAACTCAACAGGAAGGTGACAGGCTTTACCAAAAATCAACCTATAAGGAGACATGCCAATGGGAGTCTTATAAGCAGTCCGATAGGCCCACAAAGCATCATCCAATCTCTCTGACCAATCTTTCCTATCGGGCCTAACAGTCTTTTGGAGAATGTTCTTGATCTCCCTATTGGACACTTCCACTTGGCCACTGGTCTGGGGGTGATAGGGGGTAGCAATTTTGTGAGTTATCCCATATTTTTTAAGCAAAGCTCGAAATTGGGAATGAGTGAAGTGAGATCCCCCATCACTTATGATGGCTCTAGGACACCCAAACCTAGAGAAGATATTCCTCCGCACAAATTTCATGACAACCTTATGATCATTGGTGCGGGTGGCAATGGCTTCAATCCATTTAGATACATAATCAACTGCCACAAGGATATACTCATTGCCAAAGGATGAAGGGAATGGGCCCATGAAATCGATCCCCCAGACATCAAAGATTTCTACCACCAGAATGGGGTTGAGTGGCATCATGTCTCTCCTAGAGTTGTTGCCCACTGCTTGGCATCTCAAACAGGTCTTACTGAATTCATAAGCATCCTTGAACAGTGTGGGCCAGTAAAACCCACTTTGTAAGACCTTGGCAGCAGTTTTCTTCCCCGAGAAGTGTCCCCCACAGGCTAGGGTGTGACAGAAATTGAGGATGCTCTGTTGCTCTTCCTCAGGGACACATCTCCTAATTACTTGATCCGGACCCATGAAAAATAATTCAGGGTCATCCCAGAAATAGTGTTTGACTTTAGAGAAGAAATGATCCTTTTCATTCTTTGACCATCCTTCAGGAAGTTGACCCACCGCAAGGTAATTGACAATGTGAGCATACCATGGGGGTGTATTATGGGAAATAGCAAGAAGGTGTTCATCGGGAAAGGAGTCATACATGGGAGCACTTTCTGGGATGGGAATTCGGGACAGATGATCAGCAACAACATTTTCAGTACCTTTCTTATCCCGAATCTCCAAATCAAATTCTTGAAGAAGAAGGATCCATCTGATGAGTCTTGGTTTGGAGTCCTTCTTGGCTAGAAGATATTTCAAGGCAGAGTGATCTGAGTAGATGATGACTTTTGCCCCCAGAAGATAAGATCGAAATTTTTCAAGGGCAAAAACCACAGCAAGAAGTTCTTTCTCTGTGGTGGTGTAGTGCAATTGAGCATTGGCGAGGGTGCGACTCGCATAATAAATCACCACCGGACGTTTATCCATTCGTTGTCCCAAAACAGCACCTATGGCATAGTCCGAGGCATCACACATGATCTCAAAGGGCAGCGACCAATCAGGAGATTGAAGAATGGGAGCTTTGGTCAAAGCCCCTTTCAAAGTAGTGAATGCCTCTAAGCAAGCATCATCGAAGTGAAATGGGACATCCTTGGCTAGGAGGAGGGTTAAGGGACGGGCAATTTTGGAAAAGTTTTCAATGAACCGGCGATAGAAGCCGGCATGGCCAAGAAATGCACGAATTTGTCTGACGGAGGTGGGGGAAGGAAGATCAGCAATGAGGCCAACTTTGGCTCTATCTACCTCGATACCCCGGTCAGACACAATGTGGCCTAAGACTATGCCCTCTCGAACCATGAAGTGGCTCTTCTCCCAACTGAGCACCAAGTTTGTCTCAACACATCTAGCTAGAACTTTCTCCAGATTTTTAAGACAATTTTCAAATGAATCCCCATATATAGAGAAGTCATCCATGAATACCTCCAGGAATTCTCCCACCATGTCAGAGAAGATCGCCATCATGCACCTTTGAAAAGTGGCTGGTGCATTGCAGAGTCCAAAAGGCATTCTCCTAAAAGCAAATGTGCCATAGGGGCACGTGAATGTGGTCTTTTCTTGATCTTCTGGGTAAATTGCCACTTGATTGTACCCAGAATAACCATCCAAAAAGCAGAAAAATTGCTGGCCTGCCAGTCTCTCAAGGATTTGATCCATGAATGGGAGTGGAAAGTGGTCTTTCTTGGTCATGGCATTGAGCTTCCTATAATCTATGCACACTCTCCATCCCGTGGTCAATCTAGTGGGTACCTCCTCCCCCTGCTCATTTTTCACAACTGTTAGCCCAGACTTCTTGGGAACCACTTGGGTTGGGCTTACCCATTGGCTGTCTGATATTGGATAAGCAATGCCAGCATCTAGCCACTTCACTACTTCCTTCTTCACCACTTCCTTCATGTTGGGATTTAACCTCCTTTGCGTTTCCCGGCTTGGTTTAGCATTGTCCTCCAAGTAGATGTGGTGCATGCAAATAGATGGACTAATCCCCTTAAGGTCAGCCACTGTCCAACCTATGGCACCCCTATGCTCCCCTAAAACATCTATCAACTGGGCTTCTTGGGTAGGACTTAGGTTGGAGGCAATGATAACAGGCAAAGTTTGGTTTGGGCCCAGGAATACATACTTGAGGGAGTCTGGAAGAGGTTTAAGCTCAAGATCTGGAGGGCTTTGAAGTGAAGGTAGAGCTGGTGCAGATTGCAAGGCCGGTAGAGGTTCGACCTTAGACCATGGTGCCAGACGGAGTGGTGAGTCATGTAAAGCATTGGTCTCCTCAAGTTGGTCAACATCTAGATCATTGTCAATGGACTCAGTCAAAATGTCAATAGAATGACATCCTTCTTCTTGATCTGGATATTGCGAAGCTTTAAAAACATTGAGGGAAACCTTTTGTCCCCCAAATGAAATGTCCATCATCCCCGTAGCACAGTTGATATTGGCTTTGGCAGTGGCGAGGAAGGGACGACCAAGAATGATAGGAGTGTGTTTCAACTCCTGGTTGGTGGACATATCAAGGATGAGAAAGTCCACGGGGAAATAACAGTCATTGACTTTGACAATTACATCCTCTATCAATCCCCGTGGAGTCTTGACCGAACGATCGGCCAGCTGCAGAATGATGGAAGTGGGCTTGAGTTCCCCTATGTTGAATTGTTCATAAATAAAGGTGGGAAGAAGATTGACACTTGCCCCTAAATCAAGAAGGGCACGATCAAAGGTTATGCCACCTATATCACAAGAAATGAGGGGAGCACCAGGGTCCTTCAACTTCCTAGGGAGGTGGTTTGTCAAGACTGCACTAACATCTTCAGATAGCCAGATCTTCTGAATTGCGGTCTTGGATTCCCTTCGTGGAGTGCACATTTCTTTCAAAAATTTAGCATAAGTCGGGACATGCTTTATGGCATCTAGGAGTGGAATATTGATGTGGACTTGTTTGAATAATTCCAGCAACTCCTCATCTTGGACCGACTTCTTCTTCTTAATGGGCTTGGATTCTAGAGCACTTGGAAATGGCACTTTGGGCTGGTAAGAATTTGGATCTGCAGAAGCTTTCTCTTTTCCTTTGTTCTCTTCCCCCAACTTAGTTTGAATGGGCTCCTCTTCACTATCACTAGTATCATCTTGGGCCTCTAGTTCAGGATTATTCACAGCCTCTTTTCCCTTATGTGGGTCACTTAGCACCTTACCACTTCGGAGGCTTGAAATAGCTTTTATGTTCTCCAATTGTGGGCCTCTTGGTTGGACTTGTTGGGTAGGTTGAGGTAGGAGGCCTGTTTGTGAAGAAAAGCCTGGTGGTTGGTTCCTTGGGTTGGCCACAGGTTGGCTAGGCAGTTGGCCCACTTCCCTTCTCATGGTGGACTCAGCCATCTGGCCCACTTGGGCTTCTAACCTAGCCATGGTCTGTTGGTTTGTAGCCAAGAGTTGTTGTTGTTGGTGCAATTGTTGTTGTTGGGCCAAGATGATTTGTTGGAGTTGATTGAATTGTTCTTCAAAATTTTGTTGAGGGGGTTGTTGAAAAGTGGGCTGAACTTGCTTGGGTTGAGGAGGAGGAGGATATTGGACTGCCTGAGAGAATTGGGCCTGAGACCCTCTGGCATAAGTGCCATTGTAAGTATTCGGCTGGGCCTGAAACTGGTTCTGGAATGTTTGTTTTAGGGCTTGAGGCATGGAGGGATTTGGTCTTTGAGGCAGAGCTTGTTGATTCTTCCAAGAGAAATTGGGATGGTTTCTCCAGCCTGGATTGTATGAATTGGAGAATGGGTCCATATTGGGCTTGGGAAATCCCTGGGCTGCTTGGACCTGTTCCTGGACTTGTTCTTGGATGAAAGGTGGGAGTTGGGCTGCAGTTGGGCAGTCATTAATGTGGTGGCCTGGACTAGCACACAAGTTGCAAACTTCCTGATGATATGAGTCTGGGCCAACATATGGGCTAGAGGGGGATGGGCCAAAGGAATCTTGATGGGTCCTAGACAAGATTTGGTCCATCTTTTGAGCTAGAGAGGCAACAGTTTGGGCCATAGTATCCACTTTCTCCCACTTTCGGGCCATGAGATGATTCTCGAATTTGGGCTCCAATTCAGCCTGATTTCTCACTTCATACAACCCAGCCCGTTTGGATGGCCCAACAGATCTCTCATAGGATGAAAGTGAGGCATGATTAATTGAATTTTCACTTAGCATTTCAAAGAGAGCATAGGCCTCATCCTCACTTTTACTCATGAAAGCTCCCCCACATGAAGCATCCACCATTTGTCTATATTGTTCAGTCAATCCCTCATAAAATGCTTGGACAATTTGCCATCTTGAGAGACCATGGTGGGGGCATTTTCTCAAAAGCTCCTTTAACCTTTCCCATGACTCATGAATTAATTCCCCTGGTGTTTGAGAAAATCCAGTAATGGCTCTTCTCATGGTATTGGTTCGGCCTATGGGATAGAACTTTTTCAAAAATTCTTGTTGCATTTCTGCCCAAGTTCTAATGGTTTTTCCTACAGTGCCCAACCAATATTTGGCTTTATCCTTAAGAGAGAATGGGAAAAGAGTCAGTCTGAGGGCATCATTAGTGAAGTTCTGGATCTTGACAGTGGAACAAATCTCCAGAAATTCATCTATGTGTTTGTAAGGGTCCTCATTAGTATTTCCATAAAAGGATGGGAGCATTTGGATGGTGCTGGATTTAATCTCATATTGGATGGCTTGATTCTGTGGGAGATGAATACAAGATGAAGGTTGATATTGATTGGGAATGAAATAATCCTTCATTTGTTTGGGGATTTCTTGATTATCTTGATTTTCGGCCATTTGATTTTTCACAAGAATGTTCCTTTGATGGAGAAGTCTCTCAATTTCTGGGATTGGTCCTAGCAAATTAGGGCTTTGTGATCTCCTACCATGCATGCATTAGGACCGACTGAGAGAAGAGAGAGATTTTTTTTTTTTTTTTTTTTTAGATTTTTTTTTTTTTTTTTAACAAAGACAAACAAGTTTCAACAAATACCCTATTTGACCTAGAGATCTTAGACTTGAAAGTGAGATTTCTCACAAAGTGGCCATAGACCAACTTAAGTCCACTATTAGGTATATCCACTGGCCAGGTAAGAGGTGGGGTAGTGGGAGGCTCCCCCTACTTTCGTAGGGACCTAATTAGAGAACCACTTTCCCGCTTAGGCGTTGCCTTTTAACCTCTAGCCTTAGACACCAGTTTCCAAAACCAATTAGTGGGCCCAAGTGGACCTACACCTCAGTGTGAACCCTAAGGCCAATGTTTACTGACTTTTATTAGGGCTTGGGAATGCAAAAGATGCAGGAGATTGTGGTTTGTGGGCTAAGGAAGGGTGATCAAATCCCCACCTTATCTTGTTAAGGAAACTGCCCTTAAAATATTTTAGAAATGAAGTGCACACCACAAAATCAAGCAAGGGGTTCTATGCAAGCATGGCAATGCATGATCATGCTTTCTAAAAGATTGAGATACTTACCTTGCCTCCCGCAATCTTCGACAAAAAAGGAAACTTTTCAAAAAATAAAATTACCTAAAGATGGAAATCTAAATGATGCATGTCCTAAAGATGGAAAGTTTCTAATCTTGACATGACATCTTTGATTGGATTCAAGTGATTGATTTTTTTAGATTTTTGATTTTGTTTCTTTTTTTTTTTTAATTCAACTAAACATGGAAACTAAGAAAAGGAAACTAAATCAAGAGGATTTTAATGGTACTTACCTCCAACGCAATCCCTCGTTCTTTTTGGAAATGAAAACAAATGGAAAGAGTGAGAGAAGGAAACTCACCTCACTGACCCCTTTTTTTTCTGATTTTTCATGCAATTTTCGGATTTTTCTTTCCAAAACAGAACTTTTCACCTACAGATTTGACTTTCAGCGACAGTTTTCTGACAGATTCTTCCAATGTGCAATTTTCAGGATTTTTCACTTTTCATTTGATACCTACAAAAAAAAAGAGAAAATGTTAGCATGAATATATACACATAACACCAAGATTATCAAAACTAAAAATCTAATTCCCCGGCAACGGCGCCAAAAATTGATAGCCCACGAATGCGTCGTTAAATACGTGACTAACAATCTCAAAATTATCGGCCTACACTAAGTATTTTGACAATAGTTAAGTGGTGAGAGCCGAGTCGAATCCACGGAGAACTAGATTTTAGAGTTGAAAACCTTGAGTTTTTATTTAGGAAAATAACGTGGTGATATTTAAACTAAGTTGAATTAAATAAATCTAAGCTAAGTAAATAAATAAAGAGAGAGATAGAGAGGGAATGAGAGAACACAAGATACAACTTAAAATTATAATCTATTAAACAATAACAAAATGATTAACACAAGAGTGTATTCTAATCCAAAGTCATTAACAAGTACACTGAAATATAGAGAATAAGAGAGATGGAAGGAGAGAGAAAAGAGAGAAGAAAGAAAAGAGAAAGAAGAGAGAGAGAGCGGAGAGAGAAGAGAGAGGCGAGAGAGAGGAGAGAGAAGAGAGAGCGCGTGGAGAGGAGACAGGAGAGAGAGGGCGGCGATAGAGAGGAGAGAGAGAGAGAGAAAGAGAGAGAGGAGAGAAGAGAGATAGAAGCGAGAGATAGGAGAGAGAGGGAGAGGAGCGCCCTCACGTTGCATGCATGCAACGTGAGGGGGAGGCGGCGCGGCCTGGGCGCGTGGCGGGCGCAGCAAGCGGGGCGGGCTCGGGCGGCAGGGCGCGCGGGCGCGTGGCGTGCGGAGACAGGCGCGCGCGGGCCTGAGCGCGGGCGGTGCAGGGCGCGCGCGGGCAGGCTGGTGTGGGCAGGGCGCTGGCGGGCCTGTAGGCGCGCACAGGCGGGCACTGCTTCTGCTGTGCTGCTGCTTGCTGCTTCTCCTGTGCGAGAAAGAGAGAGACCGGGAGAGAAGAAGAAGGGAAGAGCAAGAAGAAGAGGAGAAGAAGAAGAGGAGGAAGAAGAGATCGGAGGAAAGAGGGAGAGAGAAAAGTGGGAGAGAAAAATTGTGTGCGGGTGAGAGAGAGGGGTTTTTTAAATAGATGAGAGGAGAGAGATTTTAAAATAGGGAGAGAATATTTAAAAAATAGAAAGAAGAGAGAGAAAGAAGAAGGAAGGTGGCTAGGGTTTTGTAACTTTTTGTATATGCCAGATTTGCCCCTGTTGGATTGCTTGATTCATTGGCCCGTTAAGCACTTCATAAAATGGCCCATTAACCTGCAAATACAACACATAATTGAATTTAATCAATTAACGTTCATGATAATAGAAATCATATGAATTTATCAAGTATTAGTCATCAAAATGGCATGATTATTCATGATAATTGTGATATTATCACCTCCCACATCGACTTTCTTAAATTAGTCTGGGTCGTAATCTCCCAGACGGCTCGAGCCCGAGGGAGATCCTCGGGTCTCGTGAACGTGAACCTCCGCTATAAAGAAATAAAATTAATCAACGTTCTGCAATAAACCCAAATTAATAATAATTGAATAAATGACTTCAACTCTTCTAAAAAATAAAAATACCGTAAACATGTCAAATAATAAATCCCGGACTGGCATCGGGAAGTCTCTCCATGCATCCACTGGTCCTCGAATATGTGCGTGGACCAGCGTCGTAATATAGCAGGAAGCAGGACTGGGATCTATCTTCCCCCTGCAATTCCACATTAATTTTCTACATGAAATGTATATCCTAAATAACAAATACAGTAACACTGAGATGATGAACTTTACCCTGAGATCCAGCATGGTTGTCGTCCTGGTAGCTGAGGCCCCTCCTCAGCTGCTGGATGCTGGCTCTCCACCTCTGTTGAAAACAATTTAGTACACTTTTATTGTATAAATTGCAAGAGACCAAACATACTAATCTATTGAAACATATGTTTACCTTGTGGTGAGGAAGAAGACGAAGGTGGCGTGGACGGGGAGGCAGTCCCTGCAAAATTTCATACACATTAGAAATTATGAATTTCAAATAAACAAGAATATAGAAATTTACCTATCGCTGGGACGACGGGCGTGGACGGAGAGGCAGTCCCTACAAAATTTCATACACATTAGAAATTATGAATTTCAAATAAACAACAATGTAGAAAATTACCTGTCGCTGGGACGACGGGCGTGGACGGGGAGGCAGTCCCTGCAAAATTTCATACACATTAGAAATTATGAATTTCAAATAAACAACAATATAGAAATTTACCTGTTGCTGGGAAGACGGGCGTGGACGGGGAGGCAGTCCCTGTAAAATTGTATGTACGTTAGTTCTCGTGAAATCAATATAAACAATAATACCCATATGGTTTTTTGTGTACATATGCATATACCTGTCGCAGACCTGGAGGCAGACGTGGACGGGGAGGCAGTCCCTCTGCCAACGGACGTGGCAACCGTCCGACTGCGTCCTCCATGTACCATATCTCTATTGATACAAATAAAGATATAGCAAGTCATCAGCACTCAATTTGAAGTAGCAATTTATTATGAACATGTAATGAACAACAACACCAATTTCTTACAAAATATGCAGTATATTATCTATATTCATCATTAGATGCTGAAGACATGTTTAATTCAGCATCATCTTCATCATCATCCTGGAATTCATCCTCATCATCTTGGGAGTCTTCCTCCACATCAAACTCCACCTCTCGCTCAGCGACATTTGGGTCAACTTCTTCTTGTTCGTTATCCTTATGTAAGGAAATTGTTTCATTTATATCATGAACATTGTACTGCATAGAAGCTGCCAACTCTCGTGCGTCACTCCGATCTGATTGGAAAAAGTTGTCATTAACACCTTCGAGCTCATCATCAGTCGGGAGAAGCTCATACTCAGGAATAGTCTTGATTTCACTCTACATGCAGCCCACCAATCTCTTAATTTGAGGGATGTATAATTTGAATAATAAACTTGTTGGGCTTGTGCCGCCAGGATGAATGGCTCATATGTACTCAATTTGGACTTATGCTTCACATCGATTAATCCATATGTTGTGTCATGACGAATAGATGTCGGGTCAAACCAATGACACTTGAACAGAAATACATTGTTGTCTTGTCCCAAAAATTGCAGTTCAATGACTTCTTCGAGAATGCCATAATAGTCAATTTCATTTTCATTGTAGGCACTTCCCTTCACACATACGCCGCTGTTCATCGTAGACTTATTCCGTCCATAATCTCTCGTGTGAAATCTGTATCCATTCACAATGTAGCCTGGATAGACACGTACAATCTTCGAGGGGCCAAAACTAATCTGTTGTACTCTTGAATCGGGAATGAAGCCTTGTTCAACCTATTATGAGATAAATAGACAAACATTGAATAAATGACTTCAACTCAGTCTACATAAAAACATAACACTTATGTTTCAAAATAATTAGACACATACTCGAGATCTTAACCAAGTAGGAAAAGACTTCTCCCATTCCTTTTCAACCTGCACGTCAGTTAGACGTGGATTCCGTCGCAATATGACCGAGTCAAACTCTCTGTAATGTAAATGTCACACAACCGTTAGGTTGTGCAGCAATGCACGCAAATGATGACGAATAAGCATGGAGAGCTTACTGAATGTAAGGGTCTAGTTCTTCGCAATTCATGAACACGTAGATCTCCGCAGCTACCAACTCTCTGTCTTGGAGTGCGCGAGTAGATGAAGATCCGAACGCCCGTCCGGCACACTTGAATACAGAGAGTCGGTCTGACACCTCGGAATCTCCACCATCATCATTACGTGGAGGTTGAGTGCGTCGGGTTTGTATTTCCATGTGAAAGTACATCGAACAGAAGTTCGATATCTCCTCAATGAGGTACGCCTGAGTAATGGAGCCCTCAACTTGTGCTTTGTTACGAACTTTCATCTTAAGATCGTGCATGCACCTACGACAATAATTCAAATGCATACATAAGTAATATAAAAGATCGTCGTAATGGCAATAAATTAAGATGTAGAAATATACCTCTCAAATGGATACATCCATCGAAATTGTACTGGTCCTCCGACCCTTGCCTCATATGGTAAATGGATGATCAGGTGCTCCATTGAATCAAAGAATGTTGGAGGAAATATCTTCTCTAATTTGCAGACTGTCTGAATTATATTTTGCTCTATATTTTGCAAGTCATGAATTTTGAGGTCTGATGCAGATAAAATCCTGAAGAATTGACTCAGCTCAGTCATTGCTCCCCATATTTGTTTTGGCAACAACTCACGAAAAGCAAGAGGCATCAGTCTTTGCATGAAAACATGGCAGTCATGACTCTTCATTCCGTATATTTTTCCCTCGTTGACATTTACACAACGCGCAATATTCGAGACATATCCATCCGGAAATCTCAATAGCTTTAACCATTGCAGCACTTCCTTAATCTGTCTGGCCCCAAGCACATATGCAGCTTTAGGTTGCACCACTTTTTCTTGAACATGCTGTAGCTCTAGTTCTGGACGTTTGCAAAGTACTTTCAAATCGACCCGTGCCTTGACGTTATCCTTCGTTTTACCTTTGACGTCCATAACTGTGTTGAACACATTATCAAAAACATTCTTCTCTATATGCATGACGTCTAGGTTCTGACGTATCAAAAGTGTTGACCAATAAGGCAATTCCCAAAAAATGCTTTACTTCACCCAATTGTGATCCTTCCCAAAGCCAGGGATTTGTCGGGTACTACCAGCCAGTTGTGTTACAGTTGTTAAGTTCTGGACCCGCCTCGCCATTTTTCCACCAGACACCCATTCCATATCTACCTCCTCTATCACAGTTGTATTTTTAATAAAAGAATCCTTTTGCTTTCGAAAAGGATGGTCACTGGGTAGAAACCGCCGATGACAATCGAACCAACAAGATTTTCCCCCAGATTTCAACACAAATGATTTAGAATCCTCCATGCAATAAGGACATGCCAACCTCCCATGTGTGCTCCAGCTAGATAACATGCCGTAGGCTGGAAAGTGACTTATTGTCCACATTAATGCAGCCTTCAGATTGAAATTCTGTTTTCTGGATGCATCATAAGACTGCACACCATCTGACCATAACAATTTCAGCTCATCAATCAACGGTCTGAGATATATGTCTATATTCTTTCCTGGACTTTTTGGACCCGGAATCAGCAATGAAAGGAACAGATTCTCATGCTTCATGCACATGCCTGGCGGAAGGTTATACGGTGTTAAGAATACTGGCCAACATGAGTAAGTTGCCACCGAGCCTCCGAAAGGATTGAAACCATCTGTGCATAAACTAAGCCGTACGTTGCGTGGATCCCTTGAGAAGTAAGGATGAGTACGGCTAAAATGAGCCCAAGCTTCACCATCGGCAGGATGACTCATTTCACCTTCATCGCGACGGACTCTTTCTGCATGCCATGTCATATGTTCAGCTGTCCTCGAGGACATGAACAATCGCTGCAATCTGGGTGTGATAGGAAAGTACCGCAATGACTTATACGGAACATCCTTCTGCTTTGACTTGTCCCCTCTCTTGGGCTTGAACCTATCATGCTTACAAATACAGCATGATGTCTTATCTGCATCCTCTTTGTAGTACAACATACAGTGATTCAGACATGCATCAATTTTCATAAAACCAAGCCCCAAATCATTCACCATCTTCTTTGCACGGTAAAAGTCAGCAGGTAACCTCTCTGATTGAGGAAGCATGCTCTTGACCAGTAAGAGAAGCCGGTCAAAACAACTCTCGCTCATATGAAATTCAGATTTCAAATTCAATAGCTGCGACACTGCAGACAACCGTGTATGCTTCTCACAACCATCCCATAATGGCTCATCAGCATCTCGAAGTAACTGATAAAATCTCTGAGCTGTATCATTCGGCACTTCTTCATTTGTTTGATCTTCATGAATATTGAACTCTAGACCAGCAGCATCGACAACCATGTCTACGTACGTACTTGTGGAGGCAAAGTAATTAGCTGGTGCAGACGACTGAATATTCAACTCACCATGACACGACCATAACTCATAATGGCCAACAAATCCTCTCGTATATAGATGATGCTGCACATCCCATGTCGATATCCACTTTCTGTTCTTACAAGCCGAACACGGACATCGGATGTTACCCATCGGATCAACTGCTACTGATGTATTACTCAATGCAAACTCAATAAAACTGTCAACTCCGTCTTTAAACTCCTCGGTCACAACTCCATTCACTATTCCACGGTACATCCATGACCGATTCTCCGACATTTTTCCTACAGATTAAATGTCATGTCCCGAGTTAAAATCCAACACACCCTCAAATCATTCAAGTACCATACATACGTTATATGGAGAGTCCCAGAGCTAATGGGTGAAATAAAGCGTTGACGTAAAGATAAATGAAGAGTAAACATACATGAATATCAAATAAATTTGAGCACTATATAAATACTTAATGGTATTGAACATTAAAAACAACACAAACCGTGATGTCTTCATATTAGGCCACCACCACTTGATCAGCTCTTTATTCACCAACTTCTCAGTAGATTTCCTAGGGAGTGAACTAACCACTGATATCCCTAAATATAGTTTGCCAAATACATCTCTTCGTACATAATGGGAAGACATAACTTTGAGAATGTCAAGTTCTTTGACACAATTATTTTTCACAAATTTACACCAGTCTTTTCCAATAAACATGTACATAGTACCACACCAACTGCATCGTAAGATTACAGAATATCGCACTCCTTTTTCATCTTGAACAATAACAGATAATCCACTTTTATTTTCTAAACTTTGTCTTTCTTCTTTCCGAATAATCTTTATAATTTTTGTCATCTTCTCTTTCACCAAAAGTAAACCATCATGTAATCTTCGAATATCGAGCGGAAATATTTTACGTTCAAACAAACAAGTACTTTGATACGTTAGACATTTGTTCTTCTTTGAGTCTAATTTCCAATCGCGAACTCTCATCACTAATTACAAAAAAAAATTTATAACATTTTATTCATGAGTAATTTAAAATATGAAATTAAATCATAATATGGTAAATATGAAAAAATCTCTCAAATGGCTACAAATAAACATACGAATGTTGAATGATTAACTTGCAGTGTGAAATTTGTGAAAGTAAACAATATGTTTAACAAAGAAAGTCATTGCATTGTTTATTTTCATGTCAAGCGTAAAAAATAACAGCGAGCAAGATAAATAAAAAATAACTTAATTTACCAAAAGCTTTGAATATAAGCAATTAGGAGAAGGAACTTGTAGGGGAAGGGGGGCGTCAGGATGGGAAGGGGGTGCTGGGACGGGAGGGGGAGGGGGGGCATTTGTACTCGACGAATTGTACTCTTATCCTTCTTCTGGCGTCTTGTATGTAATTTTTGTTTAGTTTCTATTATTGGTAGAATAACATTTTCTGAAGAGTACTCTTATCCTTCTTCTGGCGTCTTGTATGTAATTTTTAATCCTCATTTTGATATTTTCTTTATATATATATATATATATATATATATATATATATATATATATGAAATGCGATTAATTCTTATATATATATCCCTAAATTTTTTATCTCATCGCCTACACCCCATAGTTAACTATATTTCCTTATATATATAATGTTATTTTACTAGATCTTTCCAATGATAATTAAATGGATGTTGAAAACGGACTAACCTGCCCCTCCCTTTAAAATCCCACCAAGCATAATGGATAGAGAAATGCTGGTTATTTGGGCCCCTGGGTAACCCAGCTGAGCTGGATCGGCCGTGCGGCCGATCCACGTCAGCCAACTACTCGGACGACCGAGTAACTAGCACTTCTCTAATGGATAATGTTATTTCTTTGGCAAAATTTTTTCCCCTCTCTTTGGTGTTGGGTAAGGATGTTTACATCTAAGTTCTTGTGAAATATTTGTTGCATTCTAACATCTAGCTAATCTGAGAGATAGGTGATAAGGTGCAGATTTTAACGACATATATGAGGATACGTTAATTTCCAAGGATATATGAATTTCGCTCCGTTTGTTGTGGGGTTAAATAGGAGGATGAAATTAACCCAACTCTACATTTGGCATGTAAAAAAATGGGGACAAAGGTGATTTAAATATTTTGAAGATATCCAAAAAAAATAGATGTAAGTGGGGAATAAGTCATCCCCTAATTCCCATCTCTTATCCCCGTTTTCTTATTTTTATTTTAAGATTTTTCAGAACCTTAAAAAAAGGGAGGGGGTCGACTTTGCTTCTTATTTTTATTTTAAGTACGACAATATGTTTAGTATTTTCTTATGGAACAAAAACTTAACAATGATGGTTTACATTTTAAAATTTTTAATGAGATTATTAAAATACAATATGCATTACCAAATCTAACAAATCACTCCAAAAATGCAAAGAGATTATATGTTCTTTATCTTAGCTTAAAAAGTAGCTTTAGATGGAGATGGGATGATGAGAAAATTGAGAATAATTTAGTGTACTTGAGTTTTGCACTTTGCATTTGCGTCTCTTGCTTCTCATCGGATGGGTACATTGTGTCCTCTTTTCATTGACTAATAAAAATAGAAAAGTACAAGTATAAAGTGTGTAAAACTTAAGTGTACTAAATTCTTCTCGAGAAAAATATATCCATACTAACACCATTTCTATCAAACAAAGAGGCCGGTATCATGGTAAAAAAATAAAGACTATCCCAACACTAATATCATTTCTACCAAATGAAGATGTGGTTATTTTGAAAATTCTATCTCTGAAAATACCAAACAATGTGCAGGGGAGGGATGCCGGGTGGGGGGGGAGGGGGTCGGGGTGGGGGGGGTGCAGGAGGGAGGGGGCCGGGTGCAGGGGGGAGGGGGGCCGGGTGGGAAGGGGAGGGGGCCAGGTGGGGGGGGGGGCATCCCGTAGGGGGGAGGGGGCTAGGTGGGAAGGGGAGGGGGCCGGGTGCAGGAGGGAGGGGGGCCGGGTGCAGGGGGGAGGGGGGCATCGCGCAGGGGGGAGGGGGGCCGGGTGGGGGCATCCCGCAGGGGGGAGGGGGCCAGGTGGAAGGGGAGGGGGCCGGGTGCAGGAGGGAGGGGGGCCGGTGCAGGGGGGAGGGGGGCATCGCGCAGGGGGGAGGGGGGGCCGGGTGGGACTCACCGGGGAGAGGGGCGCCGGAGGCGAGCGGCGCAGGGGCGGCGGCGAAGGCGGAGCGGCGACCGGCGACCGAGAGAGAGAGAGAGAGAGAGAGAGAGAGGAGAGAGAGAGAGAGAGAGAGAGAGAGAGAGAGAGAGAGAGAGAGAGAGAGAGAGAGAGAGAGAGAGAGAGAGAGAGAGAGAGAGAGAGAGAGAGAGAGAGAGAGAAATAGGGGGGTTTCGCGGGACAAGGTATAGGAGCTTTACCGACGGATATTCCGACTTAAATATGTCTGTCGGAATATCCATCGGTATGTTTTCATTACCGACGGACATTTCCGACGGAAATATTTCCGTCGGAACGGCCGACGGATATTCCGACTGACATATTTCCGTCGGAATATCCGACGGAATTACCGACGGAAAATAATCCGTCGGAAATGTCCGTCGGTAATCCCGCTTTTTCTTGTAGTGAAACGACCAAATTGTGTCTATTTTCAACAAATAATCAAAGAGACCACCTTTTCAAAATTGTCTTCTTCGAATAGACCTAATAGGCCAAATTGAACTTATTTTTTTGATAAATAGATCAAATGGATAAATAGGCAAGGAGAGCTCCGGTATTGGGCCGAGTGGGAGGTCTAGCGGGTTCGGGTAGGCGTTCGACTCGCCCCTCAGTACTTCAGTTCATTTCTTTTAAATTATGCTTCGCACCCTTTATCGGATGTCCCGTTTTAAGGTCACGAGGCTTTCTAATCTAGCGATTAATCAAGGGTTTTCTCCTTTCTTTCAAAGGGGATGTAATTAACGTCGTTGCGCTGAGGCAACGACGGGATTTTGGTCCAGGACCCGACCACTCACTTTCGTTTGACGAAGTCAAATGGCGCACACAATAGACTTAAAGTCCTCCGACTCTCGGAGGCAAACCATTTGGTTGTCACTTCGGTGACTAGCACGCCCGCGCTGTGCGAATTGCCGATTCATCTCACGTCACTCTTGCTCGAGTAGCATCCGACGGGACTTGGATTAGCAATACGCCTTCCATGAGACCACATGATTTAAACAGAACTTAAATTTTAATTTGATGGTAAAATTTTCCATTTCCACAGCGTGGCACGCCCGGTGGGACCAAGCTTCCCTTCATCTCTTCGCCAGAATAGAAAGCCATGTGGCCTTATATAATTGATATTGACTATCATTTTGAATTGACTAACAGGTACTAATTGACTGATGGCGGGAGTACGTTTCGGACCCCTCGTAGTCCAAGACCACGCGCAGTACGGCTACCTCGCCATACCAACCCGTTTTGGGAGCTTCCCTCCCGTTGTCGAGTTCCCCAACTTCTTGGGGGTTGCCTTCGTCAGCATCCTCCACCCGGAGGACAAGAAAGAAGATGGAGCTGAAGCCAGTCATGATGCTGAACTCAAAGGGGCCACTGAAGAGCTAAGCTGCCACGTGCATCACGTGGAGCGCGGCAACAACAACAAACCCAAGGGAAAAGAGGCCAATCAATAGATCACAGAAGCAGAAAATATCGTCACCTGTCGTGCACGAGTGTCCGCTTCAGGAAAAACTGTGCGGATTGGAGACTTGAGAATCCATCTGCAAGAGAAGAAAACTGAAGCTATAGCAAAACGGGTCGTGCCAGCAGTACCCGTGGAGAGCTCCTTCCAAGCTTTGGTGAATAGAGAAGAGATGTACAATACCTTCAAAGGCAAGTTGCCCTCAAAACCTAGCAAGTTCAACAGGTCTGACGACCTAAGAGAGTGCAGAAGCTCAGGCCAGAAGAGCCCGCACCAAGAGAGAACTCTCCAACAGATGTAGCTGAGAAAAGGATCCCCAACTACCGTCGCCCACACAGAGGCTTTGGGGCTGGAATTCGTCAGGGGGGGGGGGGGCATATGCCTATGCCCGCTTCCACAACAAAAGAGCAGGGCTGCGGAGGTGTGCTTACCTACCGCCGATAAGAGAAGACTCCCCCGAGTCGATGATCTCAACCACCTGTGAGTACCAAGGGGCAACAAGGGTCACATCTGACCATACCCCTCACCTCATGAACGCCCCTCTGCGGCGTGAAGGGAGGCAAAAAGATTCAAGAGCTCCTCGGACGCCAGCCAGGAGCTTCACTGGGGAGAATGATGTTCCATGCGGACATCGTCATGAGAATACCGGGAGAGCTAAACCCAGGGTATCGGTGTTCGAAAGGCTATCTTTCCCTTCCCGCACTTCTCGGAGGGCTGAAAAGGACCAGAGCGGAAACATCAAGATATTTGCATGCCACATGGCCGGTATAATGGGCCAATATGGGGCATTGCCAGACAACGATGAAGAGCTAGCAGAATTGGCAGACAGACCTGGTGCTATCACCAGGAGAAGAGCAGCGGCAGCAGCCTTGGCGGCCGCATATGGGCATGAAGATGTGCCAACAACGCAAATGACGGCGGTCAGTGCCAATGTTGTCACCGCCCAGGGCAGTGGGGGCAATGATGATATTTCTCCACCACCACCACCACCAGATGCAACTTCTGGGGGCACCTTGCAACAGATCCCTCTTGCTGCACCCATAGATCCAGCCATCATGGAATTGTTGCAGCAGTATCAAGCCGAGATCGCAGACCTCAAGCGCCAGATCAAAGGCAAAGAGACTGAGGGACATGCATCCCGAGCAGTGAAGGGCTCAGGAGAGACCCCCCAAGGGACCGTAGGGTCAATTGAAGCTTCGGCCCAACGTGCTTTCGTACGGACAATCCCCTGTGGCTACGGCTCAGCAGCCACGCTCACAGGCTCAATACCAACTCTTACAGCCGCAGTTCTTCCAGCAGCAACAATCATGTCAGCCGCAGCAAGTTTATCCTGCGCAACAGCAGTCACTGCCTGCTCACGATCCTGAGCAGAAATTTGACAATCAAGAGCCGCCCTCGGTGCCACCGGTGGCCATTATCAACACCCCGAGTAATCAGCCGGCCCACTTCTATCCTCAGCAAGTGGACCCAGCCACTATCAACAAGCTTATGGTGGAGCAGCTAATTGACATGAAGCTCGCTGAACGGGGAGACGGAGAGCAAATGGCTTTTGATGCATATAGGGTACCTTACCCTGCATACCATGCCGTGAAAAGATTACCTCCAGGTGTCACCAAGCCCCCGAAGTTCGACAAGTTCAATGGGCAAGGATCTCGAAAAGAACACATTGCTTATTACATCAATGTGATGGGAGATTTAGCAGCCGACGAATCATACTTGTTGAAGTTCTTCGGCTCCTCCCTGACAAGCCTGGCGTTTGAATGGTATTCTAGTCTACCAGCAGGGTCCATATCTGACTGGACCGACATGCAAAAGAAATTCAGAGAGAGATTCTATATCGCTGAAAGGGAGGTAACAGTTGCCGAGCTCTACGCAACCAGGCAAAAGAATGATGAGTCCGCACTGGACTATATCCAGAGGTGGAGGAACCTCAGCATGAGGTGCAAGCGTCCTCCCCATCAAGAAGATGTAGTTCAAATCTGCAAGCAAAATTTAAAAAGAGAGCTGTTGGAAAGAATGATCGGAGTTGAGACCCGGTCGTTTGACAGGCTGAACAACGTGGTGGCAGAAATAGAGGCCTTCTTGGTCAAGTACCCCACCAACTCATTCGCCAATCAAAAGACCAAGCCGGCTGATAAGAAGCCTGCAGGGAAGGAGGTCCATGCAGTGACCTCAAAACATTTGAAAAGCAAAGAGACGAAGGCGAGGCGGCAGCTGGAACCTCCAGTAACAAAACTGAACCAAAGAGAAAGGTCATTCATTTCCAAGATAAAATGAGAAAGTTGTACTCTTTCCCCAAGGAAAAGACCAAAACGTTGTTTGATTGGGGAATCAGATACAATAAGATCACCCTTCCAACACCAAAGAGGCCTGATCAAGCTGCAAAGAAGGATGATCCCCGATACTGTCTGTACCATCAGATCTTGGGGCACCCTTTAGAAGACTGTTACGTGTTCAAAGACATCATGGAGTCTTTGATCAAGAAAGGAGAATTGCAGATGGGGGACTACAAAGTTGATCCACCCCAGCCGCATGAGTTGCCTGCCCGGCAAGCTGGAGCTAACATGATCTCTATATATCAACAGCTACCAGAAGGGATCTCCGAGGCCAGCACGGAGAAGACCTATAAGAGTCTTATCCTCACCCCAATCAAGGAACAGGAGGAATGGAGAAAGGTACCCAGCAAGACAAAAAAGAAGAAACCCGAGAGGAAGCCAACTCCGAAAATGTACATTCGGGGAGTGACATCCCAGCCACCTATGCCAACTGTCGCCCCGGTGTGGCACCCAATAGAGCCCCAGATCGTCATCCAGAGGAGTTCCGGCAACAGAAGGCGTCAAACGCCTCTCCCATTATACAGAGGGGGCAGCCCTTCACTCGAGCGCTTACAAGCGTTAATTGATGAATTGGATGAATATGAGCAACCGGACAGACACCCCGTCCGACTACAAGAGTATGTGCCATGGGAGGAGCTCGATAAGCTGACCCTAGAGGCATCTTCTGAACAAGAGAAGCCTCAACCCCAAGAAGATTTGTTCTGGGGGCAAGAAGCTGCGAAGCCAAAACAAAAGAAAAGAAGATCCAAGAAGAAGAAGGTAGCTGCAACTCTCTTATGCAACACCATCTCCTCTCTGCTGGGTCTGGTGGAGCACCATGAAGAAGATGAATTCTACCCTCCCCCGAATAACGTTAATCAAGTCGGGGCTTCAAGTCAGGAATTCGCTACAAGGTCTGGAAAGAAATGGGGACGTCCCCCTCCAGCCAATCAAAATATCATCTTCCAGGGGGAGCCCTCCTATAAAATCCCAGAACCTGAAGTTCGAGGGGCACAATTTCCACCTCCCCCAGGGCTTTATGCCAACGAAGAGACCGGGGGCATAGTCCCGTCGTTTGCCGAGTTTCTGGTAGCTGAAGAGCGAGCCAAAACGCCACTTAAACTCTCGGCTGTACAAGAAAGGGCCGTCGACAAGAAAAGTGGTTCCATTATCAAACTCCAAGCCAAAGGCGGCGTAAAAGACAAAGAAAAGCTGAAGCTGGACGATGTTGAAGCAGAAGGCAGGATTATCAAGCTACTCAAGAAGATCCCGACACGTTTTAGTGTTTGGGAAATCTTGTCATTAAGTGAAGAGACCAGGAAGGCGTTGATCACAGCTCTACAAACGCCAGCACAATATGAGACCTGCCTAGCAGAAGTGCAAGTAGAGGCCGCCGTCGCCAGTACGGAGTCCATCACATTCACCCCGGAGGACATGCTCCTCCCCATGGCCACTCATAACAAACCATTATACATGAGGGGGCAATTGAATGGGCTCCCCCTGAACAGAATTCTGGTGGATCCTGGAGCCGCGGTCAATATCTTGCCGTACAAGATCTACCAAAAATATCATTTCAACGTGCACCTCACCTCTGTGCACGATGTGAGAATAGCTGGCTTCAACCAGAAGTTGAGATACCACTGGGGGTCATGGAGCTCGACTTGATTTTGGGGGACTTCAGAACAAAGGTCCAATTTCATGTGATCAACGCGAGCACATCTTACAAGGCTCTGCTGGGACGGCCTTGGCTCCATCAAAATGGAGTCATTCCATCAACCTTGCATCAGTGCATCAAATACATTAAAGGAAGAGAAGAGCAAAGGGTTTTCGCTGACGCGCACCCATTTGAAGTGTATGAGTGTCACCTCCTTGATGCTGACATGTATCAGGGACACTCGAAAAGCCAAACCCCTGAGAAGGGTAAAGAGAAAGAGAGCATTATCACCGATGAGTGGTTTCCACTGGAACACTCAGAGAGTCAAGCCCCTCAAAAGGGCAAAGCAAAAGAGATCACCCCTGATGATGAGTGGTTCCCACCACCACCGCCAGGGATCACTGCTGAGCAGCCCACATCAACAGAAGAGGTGGAGGTGCAATCATGTGATGCCCCAGATTGCAGGCGTGATTCTACTCCACAAGTAAACGAAAAGGAGCCAGAATTCATTCTGGTCCCAGAGGGCCTTACCAAGCCAGCCGCCGAAATAGATTGTCAAATGGTAAGAGCATTGAAGACCATGGTGATTGCTCACCCAGGAGGTCACTTCACAGTCTTATACGCGGCTGAAGAACAACCAATGAGAAGGGATGATGATTGCAAAATCCCTGAAGAGACCGGAGATCCCTTGGTTCCAATCATAGGATTCCCGGACATGTCCCTACAGTCGCCAGATTGGCCGAAAGTCAACAAATCCCTCTTCGGCAACGCCTCAGTCAGAGGGAGATATTCAAAAAGCTATGGTACCCGCCGAATATAGACAGGGACCTGTTAAAAATCACCCAACACCCAGGACTCGGCTTGTCACTGGGAGAAAGCTATACCGTTGGCATGATCAGCATAGCCAACCAAACAGAAGAGAACCCTTTAGGGGTGGTTTATGATGACTACCCTGAAGAAAGAGGCATGCTGGAAATGGCTGCGAGTGCATGCGATGAGTCTCCCCAGGGGGCAGCAGCGTTCCTCGCCTGCACTCCCGTGGCGTCTCTTACTACCCAAGTACTCCTGACAACTACAGAAAACAGACACAATGGAGCAACGTGGTTAGGCTCTGTAAGCTCAGAAGAGATAAGAGAGCAGGAGGCGATAACGGATGTTCCTTTGAATCCAAGCCAAGGGGTCCAACAGACGTAAATGGTTGAAAAAGATGTAACAGCTGCAGACCAGCAAAGAGAATGTGTGGAGGTGCTAGAGGAAGAAGCTGATGAAGAGGGCTTTGTAGACCTCCAGCCAGCACCAGAAGAGCTTGAAGACGGTGGCCAAGCCACAGTGGATGAGCTAGTAGAAGTGAATCTCGGCACGAAAGACGATTGCAGGCCAACCTTCCTAAGTGCCCTCATCCCAGAAGAAGAGAAGCAGCAGTATATCATGCTGTTAAAAGAGTTCCGGGATTGCTTTGCCTGGACTTACAAAGAGATGCCAGGACTCAGCCCCGATGTGGCGCAGCATATCCTGGCAATTGACCCGAAAATAGAACCGGTCAAGCAAGCTCCCAGGAGAATGAGACCAGAATTCATCAATAAGGTATGCACAGAAGTGGACAAGTTAATAGATGTACACTTTGTTGAAGAGAACCAGTACACCACCTGGTTAGCCAACACCGTCCCCGTCAAAAAGAAGAATGGACAGATCCAGATTTGTGTGGACTTCCGAGATCTGAACAAGGCTTGTCCAAAAGATGACTTTCCAGTGCCAATCACTGAAGTGATGATAGATGCGACCACTGGACATGAAGCCTTGTCATTCATGGACGGATCATCCGGCTACAACCAAATCTAGATCTCCGAACAAGACAGGGTGCACACCGCTTTCAGATCACCTAAAGGGATCTTCCACTACAAGAGAATGCCCTTTGGCCTCCGAAATGCGGGGGCAACCTATCAGAGGGCAATGACAAAGATCTTTGATGAGCTGCTTTACAAGAAGGTGGAGTGCTACATTGATGATCTGGTGGTCAAAACCAGAAAACGAAAGGATCATTTGGCCGACCTCAGAGTCGTCTTCGAAAGGTTGAGGCGGTATGAGCTAAAAATGAACCCGATGAAGTGTGCATTCGGGGTATCCAGTGGCAAGTTTCTGGGCTTCATTGTTCGGTACAGGGGAATAGAGATTGACCCTGTCAAAATCAAAGCTATCCAAGAGCTGCCGCCGCCAAAGAATCTGACCGAGCTCAGGTCATTACAAGGACGGCTGGCCTACATTCGTAGGTTTGTCTCAAATTTGTCTGGGCGATGTCACCCCTTTCACAAATTGATGGGAAAAGATGTTCCTTTCAAATGGAGCCAGGAGTGTCAGCACGCCCTGGATCAACTAAAAATGTACCTGAATACTCCACCAGTGTTGGGTGCTCCAGTAAAAGGCCGTTCTCTCACCCTGTATATAGCAACTACAGAACACTCCTTGGGAGCCATGTTGGCGCAAGAGAATGATGAGGGAAAAGAGCAAGCCCTCTACTACCTCAGCCGAAGGTTAGTGGGGGCAGAAGAGAGATATTCTCTGATTGAGAGAGTATGCCTAGCCTTGGTGTTCGCATCCAAGAAAATGAGACATTATATGCTGTCATACGAGGTTAGGTTGATCTCCAGGGCCGACCCCGTCAAATACATCCTCTCCCAACCAGCGTTGAGAGGGAGAATCGTCAAATGGGCTGTCATCTTGATGGAGTTCGACATCAGGTACATCCCTCAAAAGGCAATCAAGGGGCAGGCGGTAGCCGACTTCTTTGCAGCTCACCCTGTACCAGAAAATTCTCCGCTCATTACAGAGCTACCTGAGGATGAGACCCTCGAAGTAAACCAATTGCAAACAGCCACCTGGCAACTTTACTTCGATGGAGCATCCAGAATAGAGCCGACTGCATATGGCAGCGCCAGAGTCCGAGCGGGGGCAGGTATTGTCCTGAAGTCGCCTGAAGGAGAAGTCACGCACACCTCCTGCTCGATTAGCAAGCCATGCACTAACAACGAAGCTGAATATAAGGCCTTGATTATCGGCTTGCAAGTGGCCCTCTTCATGAATATAAAGGTGCTACAAGTTTTTGGCGACTCAATGCTAATCGTCAAACAAGTGCAAGGGGAGTTTGATGTCAAAAAGCCGGAGTTGCTGCCATACCACCGAAGGTGAAAAGACTATTGTCAAAATTCTATCGAATAGAAATAGAGCATGTTGGCAGAAGCAGGAATGCACAAGCTGACGCCCTAGCAAAATTGGCTAGCTCTTTGGCGGTGCCACCAAATGAGAAGTTAGAAGTCATTGTCATGAATCGGCGGCAAGTCCCCAGCATGATAGAAGAAGAGTCTGAAAATGAAGAGAGCGGCCAAGAAGAAGTATATGCGGCTTAAAAGATCATGCAAAAAGACTGGAGAGAACCCTTGCTGCAATGGTTCGAACACCAGCGATTGCCCTCACAAAGAGAAGAAAGGATCAAGTTCATCCGAATGAAGGACTCATATGAATTAAGAGGCGGAGTTCTGTTCAGAATCATGGCGGACTCCAAGAAAAAGATCTTGCTAAGGTGCCTGTCACCTGAAGAGGCCGGGAAGGTCATGAAAGAGGTGCACGCCGGGATCGTTGGCGCCCATCAGGCTGGGCCGAAGATGAAAATAGAAATCAAAAAGCTCGGCTATTACTGGCCAACCATGTTTGAAGACTGTGGCAATTTTGCAAAAATGTGTCATAGATGTCAACAGCATGCGGTCATCCCAAGGAGACCTCCCGTACATCTGCATCCAACCATTCCAAGTTGACCATTTGCACAATGGGGCACGGATGTTGTGGGCCCTCTGCCACCCTCTTCATCGGGGTGTAAATACATCCTGGCTATCACCGATTACTTCTCAAGGTGGGCCAAAGCCGTGGCATTAAGAGAAGTGACAGGGGAGTTGGTGGCACGCTTCATTCAGTGGAACATCATCTTCAGATTCGGCAGTCCGGACCGAATTATATCAGACAATGGAACACACTTCAAGAACCAGAAGGTGTTCAGAGTGGCCGCAAAATACAGAATAGATTGGAGGACTTCCACTCCCTACAATCCGCAAGCCAACGGCCTAGCGGAAGCTTTTAACAAAACACTATGCACACTATTGGCCAAAACTGTCAGTGCCAACAAAAGAGATTGGGAGGACCGGATGTATGAAGCCTTATGGGCCTACCGGACCGTCTACAAAACACCAACGGGCTGCTCACCTTTCTCCCTGGTGTATGGTTCAGAAGCCGTGGTCCCGGTAGAATTGGAAGTGCCATCTCTCAGGGTGGCCATTCAGCATGGGCTAGCTCCTGAGAGTCAGACCAGTATCGAAAGGAGGCTCGAGGAACTTTCTGATTTAGAAGGGAAAAGGTTACGGGCCCAACAGAACATCCAAGTATACCAGGCCCGTATTGCACACGCCTTCGACAAGCTGGTCAAGGGTCGTGAATTTAAGAGAGGGGACCTGGTGATGGTCAAGAAAAGAGGAGTCATGGCCGGCAACCCAAAAGGGAAGTTGAACGTGAATTGGACCGGGCCATACGTGGTGCAAAGAGTCTATGAAGGCGGAGCCTACGTCCTGGTTGACCATCAGGGTGAAATACAGTTCCCACCCTCAATGGAAGACACCTGAAGCTGTATCACGCATGCCGTCCAGATTTCAGTGGCCAGCATTATGAGCAGCAAGAAATTGAACAAGAAATAGACTTGATCGACTTGTTCGATAAATGAAGAGCTCGGCTGCAAAAGAACTGCTGCATTTGCAACAGCAGGGAGTTTCTACCCTCAATTCTCCCATCATAAAAACAAAAAAAAACAAAAAAAACACGAAACAAAACAACCAAAAAAATGATGACAAAACAATAAGTTCTTAAACCCTCGGGACATTAGTCACCAATGACGAAGAGCCAAAAAATGCAAAAAAAAGGATGGCATGCAATGCATGGCAAAAAAATAGAAAAGAGGCAGCCATACCGCTAGCCGGACCATGGCTCTGAGGCGACGAATGTCCCAACCAAATTTATGACACTTTTGTGATTTTCGCTGATTTCCGAGGGGAGGACAATGAAAGGAGTCTTCCGTTTCAATTAGCGTATCGTATATTCATGAGCTGTGTGGAGGATGTTCGAGTTTTCCGAATAATAAGAAATTCTTGTTTCTCAAACACACACATAAAAAAAAAAAAAGATCAAAAGACTTAAATGGGGATTATATGCTTTAGCATGCATGAATAGTCATTATTTAATGAACCTGACTCTTACCATCTTTTGTGGGCAGAGACCTCTGAAGCAGGCATCGACAAGCCCAGGTGGCCGGTGTCATCACCAAATACGCCTAAGTCACAATGAAAGCTGATCATGGCAACCAACCCAAGAGATCGACGTCATTCAAGCAATGAAGTCCCACCAACGCAACACAAGGCTGCATTGGCAATCGACTACGAGACGGAGGAGCGTCAATAAGCTCAACCAGCCGACGCCGACTGAGACGTCGGCAAATTGCGCCAATGCCCCACACTCTTAAAAAAAAAAGGAAGAAAAGAAAAGAAAGAGGTTAAAAATAGAGATGCATCGTCAGACTTGTCCACTGGTCAAGGGCAAAAAGGACCAAAACCCGGCTATGGTGAAAACCCGCAAAGGGCGCCATGGGCAAAATCGGGTACCCCGCTACGTAAAAAAACCCGAAAGGGCGCGTAGGCAAAAGCAAGAGGGGGTCGAACTGGGTGAAAACCTGAAAGGGCGCCCAGCTCGATAATGAGAAAGTAAAAAAATAAATAAAGAAGACAAACATCAAATTCCAGCAGATATAAAAGTCAAGCAAATAGAAGGCCGTCACCCTGACGGTAAAAAAAAGTCAAATAGAAGGCCGTCACCCTGACGGTGAAAAAGTCAAATAGAAGGTCGTCGCCCTGACGGTAAAAGGCAAATAGAAGGCTGTCGCCATGACGGTGAAAAAGTCAAATAGAAGGCCGTCACCCTGACGGTGAAAAAGTCAAATAGAAGGCCGTCACCCTGACGGTAGAAGTCAAATAGAAGGCCGTCACCCTGACGGTGAAAAGGTCAAATAGAAGGCCGTCGCCCTGATGGTGAAAAAGTCAAATAAAAGACCGTCACCCTGACGGTGAAAAAGTCAAATAGAAGGCCGTCGCCCTGACGTTGAAAAAGTCAAATAGAAGGCCGTCACCCTAACGGTGAAAAAGTCAAATAGAAGGCCGTCACCCTGACGGTGAAAAAGTCAAAGAAGGCCGTCGCCCTGACGGTAAAAGGCAAATAGAAGGCCGTCGCCCTGACGGTAAAAGTCAAATAGAAGGCCGTCACCCTGACGGTGAAAAAGTCAAATAGAAGGCCGTCGCCCTGACGGTAAAAGTCAAATAGAAGGTCATCACCCTGACGGTAAAAGTCAAATAGAAGGCCGTCACCCCGACGGTGGAATAGAAGGTCGTCACTCCGACGGTAGAATAGAAGACCGTCACCTCGACGGTGGAATAGAAGGCCGTCATCCCGACGGTGAAATTGAAGGCCGTCACCCCGACGGTGGAATAGAAGGTCGTCACTCCAACGGTAGAATAGAAGGTCGTTACTTTGGACAACAAAAGTCCCTGTCGAGTTAGCGACTGATAGATGGCAAAGGATCCCGTCACCTCAAAAAAAAAGAGGAAGAAATGTGGCTAAAAATAGAGATGCCTTGTTGGACTCACTCGAGCCACCCGTCGAGTGAGGGTAAAAAGAACTAAAACCCAGCCATGGTGAAAACCCGCAAAGGGTGCCATGGGCAGAATAGGGTACCCCGCTACACGAAAACCCAAAAGGGCGTGTAGGCAGAAGCAAGAGGGGGTCGGGTTGGGTGAAAACCCGAAAGGGCACTCAACTCGATAATGTGAACAAAAAAAAGAAAAGGAAAAAAGAAAGGAGACAACAAATAAAGATGTATGCACCATAGCAAGGCATCAAGAAGGAACGTCTGTGTCCAAAATAAAATGCCTCTCATTAATGACAAAATGGGGTTACATGAGTATTGAGGCGAGGCCTCAGAAATAAGAAAAACACACATTAAAAGAGATGGAGCAAATCACGGGCCTCATGGCAGGTCCCGGAACAGTTCTTCTAACGATAAAATGCCCACGTGGGGGGAAGATATTCTTTCCTTCAGGCTCGCCTTCCGGGATTGTACCTCCAACAGCGTTTGCTTTGTAAGAGCCATACGGTCTTCATCCACCGCAATAGCCAGTTCTTGCTCAGCCTTGGAGTCAGCAAGGACATCCTGTCTGGCCTTAGCGGCATGTAATTCAGCCTGCAAAAGATTTATCTTGGAGTCTAAAGCCGCGGACTCTTCATTATATCCTCTAATGAGAGACCGATGATGCTCCAGGTCATCAGCCAATGGGTTTAGCACCGCTTCACACTCTGACTATTGCATTTCTAAAGCAGTCAGCTGGTCGGACAGTTCGCGTTGGAGGTAGTCGCGGCGCTTCAAGAGTTTAAGCAACAGAGTGACTCTGTTTGCCCAATCATCCAACGAGCATCCCATAATAATCAGAACCCCTGTCATTTGATCTGCAGCAGCTTTCACCCTCTCATAGGGGATGACAGGGTTCTGACGCACCATCATGCGCAGCGAGGACAACTGTCCCTGGACCATGGCGCCGGATGAGCAAAAGTCTCCGAAAGATCCAACAGCCGGAACCTAAAAGTCTACCTGAGCGTCCACCTCTGCCCATAGGCTGGCGTCCACTATGGTAGAACATGAGGCAAGCCCCGCTGAGGAGAGGCTAGCCCCGGTTGAAGAGACATTGAGGGCCCCACCAGAGGTAGCAGAAGTTGTTGCTGCTTCAGAAATAGCCACCTCCTTATCAGAAATAGCACTGACCAGTTGGGTGGTTGGCGCCCGAAGAGGACTGGTGCTGTCACAAAAAGGAGCCAAAGGCGGACTCACTTCAATCTCAGGGGCGAGTTCCTTAACCACGCCCGGCACTTCACTAATTGATAATGGATCTGATATGGGTTCCCTGATGTTCGGAAGGTCAACGCCAACTGTCGGCGAAGACTCGGGGGGGGGGGGGGGGGTTAATTTCTTGAACTTCCTCAAAATCCTACAAAAAAAGGAAAGGAATTAGAAATAGAGGCCTTAAGCTTTTCGCCAACGGAAGCCTACGTGTCAAAGCACGAGTGGAAGCACTCACGAGTACAAGTTCTGGAGAAGCGATGGCCTCCGGCCTTGAAGTGACCACGGGAGACCTCTCCCCACTGCTGGAGGAATCCCCTTCAATTCCATCAAGGGCGGAGATTCTCTCTCTCTTCCGCTCTTTAAAAAGACTCCCGTCGTCAGATAAGCTTCCACTTGGCGAAGGGGAGCCATAAACTGTTTCGGCGTCTGAAGAGTCATCTGAAGAAATGGCGACAGGGCTCCGTGACTCCTCCACTGCAATAGTCCGACCGCCTTGCCGAATTTTCATAAGGGCTGCCATGCCCGCAGCTCGTTGGCTCATCCTAAGAGGAGCGGAGGGTTTCTTGACTCTTCGGGCTATAACTTTTGTAGCCGAACGCTTGCCCGCAGCCCAAGCAGCGGCAGAGTCAGCGGCCGCATCTGGTAAAAGGTTGACAAATGGGCGTTAAGAGAAAGAGAACAAAAGACATCCTACTAGCTATGAGGCTATACTGCGACCCTGACCTGCCGGTGGAGGGGAGAGTGTATCAGACGGTGTAGTAACTGGCACCGATGGGTCTTGCCCCGTGACGGGAGGACCTGCTGTTGACGGGATATCATCTGCAGCCCATCGACGAAATAAACAAAGTAAATAGACAATCTCAGAAGCGAAAAAATGTGTAAGAGCGAGAGGGAGCCAGTGAGCACCTAAAGGGGCAGCGTCTTCGCGCTGGCTGTAAAACTCTTCAAATGAGGGAATCGACGGACCCTCAGCAGAAATTGGTGGCGAGGGGGATGCCTCCCTCTTTCTTTTGGAAGCCCCCTGGGCTTTAGCAACGCTGCTCGCTATGCTCGACTTCTTGGCTGATAGCTTTTCAGCCAAAGGCTTATAATGGATCTTCTCCTCAATAAAATAAAGCGGCCTCCTCACTTTCATGATAAGTCCATGATATCGCCGCCGCCGATCCTTTGCAGAGGGGTCTGAAGAGAAGAAAAGAAGAAAAGAGTTAAAGAAGCGCAAAGAAAGAGAGAGGAGAAGAAAAGCCACAGGCAGCATCTTCCCAAGAGAAGAAACAAACCTGCTATGCTCGTATAAAATCGGCTGAGGGGCCAGAAGGTGTGTACGCTTTGCTTGGCCCGGGATGCCGCCTCTTGGATCAGCCAACATACATCATTTATCTGGCAGCAGTCCTCTGCAAAGATGGCCAAATCCTCCTAACCAATTGAAGACAGAAAATAGTAGAGGCTGAGGTAGTCCATGCCCCAGCCATCCGCATACTGAAAAGACACATGAAGCTCATGTGCCAGAATTGCTTCGTAGTCTGCCTCCACGGTCAGATTGTGAACATGAAGTAGCACAAATAGCCATGAAGTGTATGCATAGCGGTCTCGGCCTGGATCCCCCCGTACTGACAATGCCCGATATGGATATTCCTTGTCTACCTCCCCGCGTTGCAGTACAATAGCTGGAGCTTCCTCCTCAATAGGCCACGGTTGTGCGACGGCCAGCCGATCCGAGCTAATGTTGCAGAGGTGTTCAAGAGTTGCGGGGAAGGTTTCTTCTTCTACTTCGGGCAAAACCAAGGAGGGAGGAGGATTCTTCTTCTTGGCGACTTGTCTCGCCTTCAGATATCGATCAACAGCTTTCTGGTCGCCAGACTTAAGGCGCAGCAAGTGCTCTGGATCAATATCAAGTGCAGGCTGCGGTTGCAATTGCAGGATTTTTCGTTCAGCAGCATCCCAGCAGTCTGTCTTGCACTCTCTATAAAAACTGGTCTGAGCATTCCACCACTTGATATACTCAGGTGTAACCCGGGGTGTGCGGCCTGGCATAGGCACCCGAAAGGTGGACAAATCAAAATGATGGAAGAAATCCCACCACCTGCGAGCCTGTTCCAGAAGCTGTGATCCCCCCACGGCCCGACCAGACAGATCAAACTTGGCCGACGATGGAGGGATATGCTGATCATACCCAAAATTACGGGCAAATCTGAAGGGATAATATGGTTCAAAATAGACGACGCTCCCCTGGCGGAACGTCAACACACTGGGCCGAATTGATAAAGCCCAATCTTTGAGTTTTGGCTCCAGCACGGACCTGGTCAGTCTTTGGCGGCTCATTGGGTGCACAAAATCTTCAATCACATCGTCGCGGCACTCCCGATAGCGATTGGCTAATGGACTGCTGTGGCTGGCCAGGTGCCAGAAATAGATGGTGCCTGGAGAGTCAGTCGGGATACTTGTTAGTTTACCCCGAATCTCGAACAGCTGCTTTGAAAGAGAATGCGGTTCTGCACTGGCAAACTCCAACATTCTTGGAAATAGTCGAGTCGACTGAAGAGATCTAGGGGCAAACTCTGGAAATAGACCGTAGGCCCAGACACTGAGGAAGTGCCAGGGACCGATCACCCGATGCTGCCTCGGAGCTGAACGGCGACATAGGTCACCAAGAGACCGGTATACCAGACAAAGTGCCGCAGGGCACAAAGATAACTTGATACCCCAAGCCATCTGACAGGCTGGGTAGATAACATCTGGGTGGAGGATGGAATCGTCGCCCACTGGCAAAGCAAATGAACAAATCCAATAAGCCAAATACGCCGCACAATGGGTGTGCGGGTCGGCTCCAACAGGGTTCGGACCTGGAAGACGGCCCTTCAGGAGAGAATCAGGAATGGTCACCTTCTGGCGACCGGGGTTCTTCTTCGCGGCAATCCCGCCGGCGCTAGCAAAGTCCTCATAGCGCTGCTTGTAGGAGAAGAAGTAGGCCAGCCACATATGCATGCTGACCTTGCTCCGTTCTCTCTTATCTCTGGAGCGGCCAGTATTACGGGCGAGGCTGAGCTGGCGGTAGACCTTCATGAGGTACCTGTACGAGTACCGTATACAGTATTGCTGCTCCCCGCCTGTCCTGTCTTTGATGATATCCGGAAGACACACCTTCTCATAGGGTTCTCCATCGATCGGAAGGCCAGATAATTGATAAAGACTCCAAAGGTCAAGGGATGTCTCCCCTTCAGCAGTATAAAACGTGTTGTATTCGGGGACGAAGACTTCTGCAAGTCCGCAGCAGAGACCTTTGGATAAATGATACCGATACCGGGCTGCAAAAACACTGTGGTAGACCCCGGCAGTCATCAAAAGTGGCGCATAGTTGTGAAGTACAAAATCAGCAGCTTCCATGACAAAGGTGCGGAAGTGATGGGCATCCGTCGCCCGTAGATCTCCAAACCAACCTGCAGCCAGCTGGTGCTTGAAGCGGATTGCCAGACAGTCCAGCAAAAATGGCTCATCTCTATATCCCCACTGTGTTGGGCAGAGAAACAGTCCAAAAGACGACCACTCTTTGTGCACGCGGCCTGAGGAATTGTCCCACCTCGCGGGAACGAAGGAGGGAGCACGTGTCAACTTGTTGCCCACTGGGACCAAATCTCCCAGACCCAGAACGGGGGCCCGTCGCCGCGGCTCGCCGATCTGATAAAGGGGCTCAGCACGAGGGACACAGGCAGCCAGGCTGTCCCTTTCAACTAAAATAGCCGCCTCCACCTCCTGGGATAAAAAGGAATCCGTTTTGCCTCTTGGAGCATAAGAATGAAGAAATTGTAGCAGGTGCTTGTCCTTGGGGTAATCTACTCGGTAGTCCTCATCACGAGCAAAAATGGGTGGCGTAGAGCTGATATCAAGCCTCGACACATCCATTGTATCGGCCTCGTCATCAGAAGACTCTGTCGTCATAGCAACTCTGTCGAAGCCAAGGGTCAATTGCGGGAAGTCCGCCCATGATAGAAGCGGCGCATCCTTCCGAGGGCCTGCACTGCTGGAAGAAGATTTGGGAGCCATAGTTCCTGCAAAGGAAATTAAAGCCACATCAGCGGGCCAAGTAAACACTCAAATTCGATAAAATTTCGGCAGCATCTCCCCTTGTCACACGAACAAGTGGGGGGTTTCAGCGGGTACTCGTCCACGCACTAAGGCGAGACGGCCCTAAACAGAGACATGCAAGCATGTCGAAAAAGCTCTTCGGGAACCGCTGTTACCTCGAGGACCAGCCGACGAGGAGTGGAGCGGCCCAGTGCCTGGCTGCAGTCAAAAGACCCGCCACTTAGAATGCGGTGCAGAAAGAGAAGCGGACCAACGGGAGCCCCGCTGATCTGAAATGGGCCCCCGCCAACAGAGGCAGAAAAGTAAAAGACCTGGGACCTGACGCGTCCTCTCCATTTCCTAAGGGCTCTGGGCCCTACTGAAGCTATCTACGATCGTCGCTACCCTCTTTTGGCGTGCGAGTTGGGGACTATTCCTAATCAGACCCGCTATTTGGAGCGGTAACGAGCGGACGAGGACCGCACTGGTGGAGGCCCCGCCGATTTGAAGTGGGCCCCACAGATAAAAAGGGGGGGGGGAACCTCGGACTGGGGATATTCCCCTTGTAGTCCCCTAACAACTGGCAGTCCTGGGACCTACCCGATCTCCCCTTGCTTTGTTTATAGGGGGGGAGATCCCAACGGACTCGGACACACATGTAGGCGTTCGGTACAAAGAGGCCCCACAGCCCAGGCATATTCCCTTTGTCTGTCCAAAACCCCAGGCGCCCCCCGGCCCTGTTCACCCATGCAACCCAAAAGAAACAAAGGGGCATGCAAGCCTCGCCAAAGCTCCATCTCCCTGGTTCCCAGCCGGAACGCTCTCCGGCGCCGCCGCGGAGCTCATAAGCGCCGTGACCGAACAAACCCCCGGCCCGTCGACGCCGAGCCCACTCTCCGGCGCCGCTAAGAAAGTACAACAAAAAAAGGAAGAAAAAGCATACAACAAATACAACAAAAAGGGGGGAACCCCGCAAGAGGGCCGATCTCTGATCGTGCCCTACCCTCGTCGGCCGAACACCGTCGCGAGGAGACGCACCGCCCGCGACCTACCCTCGTCGATGCAGACCGGGGAAGGCTCGTCGCCGTGCGTGCCTCCGGTGTTTTCACCCCCGCCGCGGCTCGCTCCCGAATGCGCCGTCACAGACCCTCGACGCCGCGTGCAGCTCTTCGCGGTCGCGTCGCCCCGTCGACGGTGCCCGCCGCACGCCGTCGCGCATGCTTCCCGGTATATCACCGCCGCCGTGCCGAAGCTGCCGAGCTCGTTCCGCCGTCGCCGGTGCGCTCCCGTCCCGTGGCCGAAGAAGATGGCGAACGGGCAGAAGGGGGAAGGTGAAACGAAGAGAAGGGGGAAGAGGACGACTCGCGCCTGCCAAGAGAAAGAGGAGGGGAAGAGAGAGGCGGCGCCCCGCACACCTTTTGAGGCACGATTTGAAAAGGGGTGAAGCGACCGGCCTCGGAAAACGTGAACCACCTGTTCGCGTCCCAAGCGGCCCGCGGACCGAGCCCGGTCGACCGCGCCGATTCGTCATGCGCAACCCTCGCCGAATCGACCTTGCGCCGATTCGGCGAGGTCAACAGGTCACGCTCCAAATTGCCTGAGCGAGCCCAAGTCCCAGCGGCCCAAAAGAAATGGAAATGGGGGAAACCATCCCCAAATTGCCCGTGCGGAGCAACGTGCAGCCGTCATCCGCGGATCACATCACCAAATAGAAGCAAAAGGCTATGAATAGACCACTTGACCATTAGCCCGGCAACAAGTCAAAGACCTGTCGGCGTTAGTGTCAATAGTCAAAGGACTAAAATTCACCCGCGGATGTCGCTCTGCGTGCCTCTTCGCACCACCCACGGGTGGGGGGCATTTGTGGACACCCCATTTCGCTAATGGGCCCAAAACCGTCGGCCCATTACTCAGCCCGCCAACATCGGTTCTGGCCCCTCATGGGCTGTGCAAAAGAGAGCCAAGAGGCCCATTGAAAAGGCCATCAAGGCCCATGCGAAACAAGCTTATCTCATCCCATAAAGTGGGGGGTGAGACTAAGCATATGTAACTCCTCCCAAAAGGGAGTGCCAAAAATGGTAAAAGGTGGCCTGCCACCCTTGCTGCGCAGGAGGAGGAAAAGGCCTGGTTTTGGTTTCTCTTCCCTTCTAGAAGGCTTGGGAAAGGGGCCAGAAAAGAGGGGGTTACGTGAAGGGCCAAAGAGAGGGGAGGCGGGTCTATTTTTTAGTCTTCTGAAGGAAGCAACCAGCAGAAGCAAGGAGGAGCCCCTGCGTTTCCTGCTCAACCTCTCCACCCGTGAAGAAGCAAAAAAGAAAAGAGAGAGAAGAGAAAGGTGAGGTGAGGAAGGAGAAAAATGGGGGAATCTCCCTCTTGTTTTTCTTGTCTTGTCCCATCGGAAGAAAAAGAGAAGAGAGAGCAAGGGTCACCCACGTTGGCTTCCCCCCCCCCTTTCTCTTTTGGTTTCTTGGCAAACCTTGTACCTGATCCCTTTTCTTAAGGAACAGAACACTCTTTTCTATGTTTAATGTTTCTTCTTCTCCCTTTGATGTGATGGGTCTTTCATTTAGCATTTAATGCATGTTTTTCAACAGGTCTTCTCTTCACAACACGAAGAGGAACTTCACAACAAATGTGAAAGAAAGCGAAAGGCCCCTAGACCAAGCTCACAATGAAAGGCTTGATCTGAGGCAAAGTCTGAAAGAGAAAGATCAACAATAAAACTAATCTCTCAGAACTACAAGCTCTCAAAAAATCTAGACAATGAAGGATGAGAGCTACGAGCTAAGGAATGAAAGGAATGAGGCAAGAAGCTCTTGTTTCTGATGCTCGCAAGTTGAAGGTTGGTTCTCTGAAAGCTCTATTGCGTAAAAGTTGTCATTCATGGAGTCATCAAACTTCTATATATCTTCTCTTGAAATTATAGCCGTTGAAATGGCCGTTGTCTCTAAACTTGAAGCACGTTAGACAGCATGATTCATCGTGCGCGATAGGTAAGCTTGCAGCCATTTAATGCTATGGAGCCATGCACGCAAAGAGAAGATTCATCCAGATATTCCTCAGCTTTTGGTTGTCTAACGTTGTAAGATATGACCTACACACAATAAATGTCAAAGCATAAGTAGCTAGACTGTCTCGATGTTTGTCAGTCAACGTTAGAAACTGTAACGGCCCCGGATATTTATGTCCATTAAGGCTCCATATCCAGATCCGCCTCCCGTGAACGGACCGAAGTCTCGTAAGGGATATCTCACACAAGTGTCCAGTAGGAATATAAAAGACAACTACACAGTATAAAACACAAGAAAGTACATGTGCTCATACCTGTATATAACAATTTACAATTGTCTCATTACATTATTACATGTCCAATTAAAAAGTACAACTACCTGGGCATACCCCGAGGGAGCTCAAGTTCACACAACACTAAAAACTACAACTCAACTGCTGGTGGTACAAGTTTGACACAACGCCGCTGCAAGCCAAACACACGGCAAGCCTTGAAAAGAACTGTAGGGAAGTGAGCCTCAACAAGTCACAGGCTCAGTAGGGGCTACCCAAAACAACATCGTAACCACGAATACCTCAACTCCAAAGGGTCTCACTGGCAGCACTAATAGCCAAACCATTTGATGCTAACAACAATTGAATTTAAGTTGCAATTAAATATAAACACTAACTATTCACAACTTCGGAAAGTAAGAGGGAACAACAGGACTAGTTCCACACCACTAGTCCGCTCAACAACAGTAACGCCTAGGCCTCAAGCCTCACAGGCAAACCACAGTCACAACCAATTATTTAAGCTATAAGTCGCACAAGCAAACCACTGCCTAGGCTATAAGCTTCACAAGCGAGTCTCAAGTACGTGGGTAATAGGACTACTAACCAAAAGCTGCCCCTTTATAACCCAAACCACAATATGTCGGAAGCCACACACCCAATGGCAGGGTTGGCTACAATGGCCAATCCTTCACACACGAAAACCATATACGGAAGCTTTCTCAAGGAAGGTAAGGTAAAGCACATTGAGTGGAAGGTCACACCATACGACCTTCACGAAACACAGTTCCACGTCAACATCAGAAAAGACCGGTATACGACGTACCACCACAAACCATTACCCATACGGGGTACAGGTACCTATTACCACAAGGTACCAGCATGGAAACCGTAAGTAAACCAGTGCCGTAACAGGGCACACCATAGCGAGTAAACCACATTTCATGAGTCAACGCTCACCAACCATTACCAAAACTGTGCCACCACTCGGGCACACCACAAGCCACAACCACAGTCACAACTGTGCCAACACCAGGGCACACCTCGAACGAGTCAAACCTCAACTACGCATCACAAACTCACGAACCACAACTAGTGGCAAAGCACGAGTCGGAAAGGAACGACGCCATCACACGGGAACAGACTACTGGCTAATCAGGCCAGTATCCAACCCGGACAACACAACACAAGAATAACCTCTCAGTCTCGCAGTCACGGACGAAAGGTCCAACTGCCGCTCCACGAGAACAAGTCAAACAACTGTGGAGACCAACCAACACCACACCTGCAGACACACAGCTGCAGGTCCATGCCTGGCACCTTTAGGGTCCCTGGCCGGAGCACCCTAAAGTGAGGCACTGGAAAACAGGACTAGCTGGGGACCAGTGTCGACTACTGGTGTCCGTACCCCCAACTACGAACGTGCTACAAGCGACTAAAAACAAGCTCTGGGAAGTTGCTGTCCCACTGCCGTCTTTCCCTCAGCCGGACTTACAACTTAAACACAGGAGTGAGGGTGTCCAGGAAGACGACACAGACCTCGACGGTACAACACAAGTATCGGGACAAATCCCGAGCACAACAAACACACGTGCCTGGCTCACAAAGAACCTGGGGTACCCGACTAGAGAGGTATTCCAGAATAGGCACCGGACCACCACACTCGGCTAGCACAAATCACGATATATACATAAACACATTCTATTACCAATTACGGTACATATATTCAGAATAGCTTGTTCCAGTCACCTTGTGACTTACAAGCTAACCTACACAATCACACACATAAACCATATTAATAATAACACCACAACCTGTCATCGGTCACCTTGTGACACTGGAGGTCACACTAAACACTGACCACGATAATCACATAATAATTATACTTACACTTTACTAATCATTCATCAAGAATAATTTACAAAAGATCCTAGAGGATTGAGGCTAGGTTTAGACGTGAACCTCATCGCCACAATACCACGAACTAACCACAATAATTAATATATAATGAACACAATAACGTACGATGTGCCATGCACACACACAAATCACAAGTATGACATCCAAACCATCTAAACAGTACGTGTATAATACACCAGCCAGGTGCACCACACGTCATTCACATAAACAACATGTCCAACACATGGACATCACGCTCCAAGAGCGCTACAGGTGCCAACGCACCATACTTACTACGTAAACACCAAGCCGATTACGTACATAACATATTAACCACGTAAAACATGCCCACCTTGTGAGCAATACACTCCATGAGCGTAACAAATGCACTGGCTTCACCTATCATTGCCATGCACAACAAATACGAATAATTGTTTAACCACAATACTAAAAGCATACATGTCCAGACCTCTCGGCTGAGGTCGCGACAAGGGGCCAGGTTGCCTTCGGAATGCGACGCCCCGACCTGTCGCAATAGAAAACCCTATCGCGACGGGTTGGCCTGTCGCGACCTTGTCGCGACGGCAAGGTCTGTCGCCTTCACAGGCGCAAACCCTAATCCGGGAGGAACTCCACGGATTACCACTCCATACCATTCAAACCACGATTAATTCACGTTTTCCATGCTTTCATGGATACCTTAACATGGTATCTACAATTTCTAAAGCAATAAACGAACTAACAAGCAATCCACAGCATGAATCAAGGTAGAATACCCTACCTTCGCGAAAAACGCGAAAACCAGAGATCCCTCGGCGTTTCCCCCGCTCCACGCAACGTCCTCGCGGCGAGAACATGCCCCACGCACCTCCAAAACCTTGAACCGTCCGGAAAAACCCCGTAGCAACTCTCCCTGGCCGAGTTGAGCTTCCCCTGCTCTGTTCGGCTGGGGTTCTTTAAAAACGCAGTGCGGTTGAGAACGCGACGTAGCCCTACGTCGCGACCTGAACGCGATGTGGGAGGCCGTCGCCTTCCTACTAAACCGCGCGGCAATGTTGACTGTGCCCTCTCGTTGTTCAAAGTTCATTGCACAGGTCAAAATGCTCGCCTTCTCTAAACTGTCTCACGAATTTAAAATAACAAAGATGAACTAGCAAAGTGGTGAGAACAGGTCATATCCACGGAGTGGCTGAATAAAACTTGAATTAAAACTACTTCGACTTGAAATCTCTATCGACAATGCATTAAAAGTGAATATGTAAACACACCGATTCAATCCCTCACAATCTTGACAGATCAAACTTAATGAAAGGACAAGTGGAATTGAAATGAAAAGAAACTTGGTATCACTGTACCCTCTCAATTGAGGGATCAAACCGGTAGACAGAAAGAAATGTAAATTGCAACTTCAACTCATGAACTTTGCTCATAGCAAGGAGAAAATCCCAGAAAGTGAAATAGCTAAGCTCTCCTCAACAGCAAGAACAACCGAAGAGAAGGAAAATCCACATAAAAAATATACAACAGCCCCTCAAATCTCTCAGGATGAACAAAGACTTCAAATAACATTGGATTGAATTATTCTAAGCATAGACGGAACGGAAATTAAATGCAAACAACACCACTGGATCGGACTATCTAACGCAGGAATGAACCAACAATTGCAGAAGGAAGAAATGAAAATCTCTGGATCGATCTCTCCACCCCAATCTCACAACCTCCACAGAAGAAGAAAAGAAAACAAATAAACCTACCTCCCTGCAGCCGAATTCCCCAAAATCTGAACTAGCCTCCCTTCCTTACAGAACTCAAACCTCCCGAAGTGCTGAACAAAGAACTCAAACCTCACAGCAGAAGAATAATTCACAGAAGAAAGGGACATAAATAGAACCTGGATGCTCAAGATGAACACAGCAAGAAAAAAATGGAACAAATTGCAGTCGAACTCCGGATCTGATCACAGAAGAAGATGCCAGCCATCGTCCTCCTCACAGCAGCTTGTAGTACACAGAAGAAATATGGAACAATTTCCCCTGTCCAACCATTTGAAGCCTACAAGAATCCTCCAAATTGCTGAACTAAACAACCTCAAATCTCACAAAAGAAAAGATAAGAAAAATTCTAAATTGATTTCACTGAAAACAAAAGAACTGAATAAGAAAATCCCCTGCCTCTTACAGAAAAGAGAATACCAAAAATCACAACCCCGAACTCTCCAACATGCTGAATTAGCAGAGATAAACCAAAATGGAACCCAACAACAATCGAACCTCCCAATTGCTGAACAGGAGAAAGAAAAGTAGAAATTCCAGAAATAAATTGCTCAGCTCCTCTCAGCAACAGAACTCCCAGAACAAAAGATAAAAAGAAACAGGAATTCTCTGAAATGTCGAACTAGCTAACACTGCTCAACCATTAAACCAAGACAGAAAAAACTAAACAATTGCAATGGATCGAAGCAAGTAAATGCAGAAATGAACAAGATAAACACATAACAAAATGAAAATTGCTCCCAGCAGCCCCTGGAATTCCTCACAGAACAGAGAAGAAATGAAGAACATAAACTCTCAAACTCTCATCTGCCGAACCAAAAACTCACTGGAAAAAATACAGAACTCCCTTCCCTACAGTAGCAGCAGAACAAAAGAAAACTAAGAACTCTCTAAAAACTTGAACTGGCGAAGAAAGGAAAATGGCTAAGAAAAACTAAAAATCGAACCCCACAATTGCTCTGCTAAAAGAAAAATTACAGAAGAAAACTGCGAGAAACAGAATCCTAAAAATTTCTACTCGCCCAGCCCCCTGAGAAGAGGACCGTGGGGTCCCTTTTATAGGCGCCCCTGCTTCCAAATGAGCTCCTCTTCCCGCCTTCACCTCTTCCCAGCTCTGCCACGCACGAGATCAGCACACACGAGCCGGCCACCTCAGCTTCACACGAGCTCAGCACGACCAAGCTCTGTAGCGCCATCGCACAGCTAGCATCCGGCCCGCCATTTCACCTCCTCCATCGCGCCTGGGCGCTAGCAGCTACCGGACTTGCATGACCCAGCCGCACCAGCCTCCACAGCACCGCGCCACACCGCCTGCACACCCTGACCGCACACAGGATCCGAGTTCGCGCCAGCCCGCCGTGCACATCTGCTGCTGCGCACCGCCCCATCCACCATCTGCATCAGCCAAACCCTGGCCGCCACCTCCAGAGCCATCGCCTCCAGCAAGCTCCCCAAATCGCCAGAAGCAAACCAGCAGCCCTTCAACCGCCATGCCTTTTGCGCAGGACTGCCATCATCTCTTCTAGCTACTTCCAGCAGTATCTGGTGGGGAAGAAAGGGTAAAGAGGTTAAGTGGGGTATGTGGCATGATTTGGTGAGATGTGTGAAATGGTAAAATGGATTTTAGGGAGGGTATGTGTCATGATTATATTGGGTGAATGTTATTTATTTAAAATCAAATTTATTTACAAATTAATATTTACAAGAATGAAAAGATGTTTAAAGTGATAATAAAACTAAAAATTATTTATATACAATGTATTTGCAAAAAAATGAGAACATGTTTATTAGTCAAAATTATTCAAGAAGTATTGATTTTATTAAATGAAAATCTAGCTATGTGTTGTACCCGAAAATGTAACTAATATGTTCAAAAACTTATTTATGGATGAAATGACAATTAAAATCAAATGCACATTATTTATAGACAAAGAATATCTAAAATTCACTATATGCATGAAGTTTAACACAAAAAATTATGTAGTTATCACCTACTCCTGACGTCAACAGAACACCCAGCGTACGACACTTGGCGCGCATGTAGACGTCGACGTTCAACGGCAGCAACAGGAACGCGACCCCCAGGGCTGTCGCGTTCAAAACGCGACGCATGCCCCTGTCGCGTTCACAGGTAGAAAAACCTGTGAGCGCTTTGGGCCCAACTTGGCGGCCCACCAAGCCTCACAACACGCTCAAACACCTAAAACACGTACTAATGGGCCACACATCGGCTACCAAACCTATTAAACACGGATCCACGATGATCCGAAAAACGCGCGACGTTACATTACTATCACCTAAAAAGAACTGTCGTCCTCGACAATCAACACAAACCACAATAAACCGGACTATCACCTAAAAAGAAATAAAATCGTATACAGAACAAGAATGATACTCTTTCTCTGCATCAGCCTTTCAATTCATCTGTCCATTTCCATCCTTGCTTTGCTCCTTTCTTTTCTTTCAGTTCATTTCACAATTACTCTGTTCTGTCGATTCCATTATCTTTCCTTACCTTTCAATTGTAGGCGATTCTACCTTGCCAATGGCTCTTTATCTCCTTGGACTAAACCTACTTTCACATTTTCTGGGCTGTGTTTGCAACATTTCTTTCTGCTCAAATCCTTTCATTTTATTTCACTACCTTTGGATATTCTTTCGTGCTAAACCTTGCTTAAATTCTCGAGTTTCTTAATGACATTCCATTACTCACTTGTCATTGCTAGCCATTATCCTTTTTATCTGCATTCACATACTTAACTGTCTGACCTGTGGGTTGCGGTCCCACCACGCTTCCGTTGCGCCACTCTGATTATACAAAATATTTGACAAAATATTTCATAATTTCTGCTTCCATTACTATTCACAATTGCTACGCACTTTCACCATTATTCTGATTCCAATTAAATTCAATACAGATTTCTTTACTTGCTCAATCAATATTGGAAAACAATATCAAAATTTCCAAACTACTTTCTCCAATACTTCAATTCTAATTGTGCCACACCTTTAAAAAATCCGAATTCTACCATACCATTACATTAGTAACATACTTTATTTTTCATATTCCTTTTTGACTTCAATTTACATTCTCTAGCTGACTAACCACATTATTTCCATCATTTCTCAAAACATCTGCTTTCATCTTTGTGGCGCTGCATTCTTATTTCAAGATAATTACGCTGCTTAGCTGACTTTACGCATATTAACTTTATTTCAATCAGGTCAGATGGCACCTTAAATCGTTCACTGTTTATCTGATTGCACTTTTTTTTTATACCTGACGGTTTCAATTTCCATTCAGCCATGCTCAGATTTGCACATTATTCCTTAACTGTCCTGCCTTTTATTCTTATATCAAATTTTAAAATACTGCTTCGAGAAAACACTTCTGCTTAAACTAACCCACTTTCTGAGTGCTGCCATACAAACTCTTACTGATCACTTCCTTAGTCCTTCAGTTGCATCTGTTCCATAATCTATCATACTCTTTCTTTTCCAAATTAATAATCTGCCAACTGTACCTGTCATGTATCCTTCTCAATTATTCTATTACTTAGCTATTCGTCTTGTACTGTACCATTCACACAACAGTTCATACAAACACTCTTCATTAACGACTGCCAAAGCTATAATTTGAAGTCAATCTCTTTAAATATCATAACTAACTCTGCCTGATTTCTCTATACCACTTAGCTTAATATTACTCAACGGCTTCTTAGCTAATCCGTTTCTTTTCATTCTGACCCACATAACTCTATCTTACTCTGAATATTCTTAATCTTAGCTTCAATCTTTTTCAAACATAAACTTTACCTTTTCTCTGCTAAACTACAATTAATTGCTAATCTACAACAACCTTATCTGTAACACTGTATTCCTTAACGAACCAATCTATGCAATTCTCATAAACTGTTACTTGCCAAACTAATATCTTTCTTACGGAGTTGTCAGAAAAGACCACTATGCACTGATCTTTCTTTTACCATCTCTTTGCTTAACTGACCACCTCTGCTCAGACCTCTGATTATCAAAACACCCTTATCCTCGTCGGACGATCATAATTCTTTGTTCTTCTATTTACCCACACTTCATTTAAAGTCAACCTGTCTCACTTAATCATTCTCAACTTGCCAGAACATTAATCACATTATTACCTAAGCTACTTCTCAATTCTTACTAACACAAATCTCAAACAATACCTCTGCCAAGGCCCTCATCTACAACTTATCACACACACACACTATTCCTTACTAGTAACATTCTGCTGATCTATCGCAGTAACACCCTATATCTATCTCTATTAACTCTGTACTTTACTAACATATATCAGGCATATCCCTCTCAGGGCACTACTTTACCTTTCTCCTCTAATCTCTGCAACTGAAAACCTTTAAACACTATACTTTAACTGCACTCTAGCACACTGGTGCAACCACACAACTTATGCCATTATCCACGCTGTGGCTCAACAACTACTCACAACTGCCAATTTAACAGACAGAAACACACGGTTTACGTGCCAAAAGCTCACGTAAAAACTACTTTATATCACACAAAACCACAGACTTACTACCAGCAGTGGACATTAATCCATGTATTATTTTCATATCCTAACTGGACCATGCTCTGATACCAACTGTGACGGCCTTGGATATTTATGCCCATTAAGGCTCCATATCCAGATCCGCCTCCCGCGAACGGACAGAAGTCTCGCAAGGGATATTTCACACAAGTGTCCAGTAGGAATATAAAAGACAACTACACAGTATAAAACACAAGAAAGTACATGTGCTCATACTTGTATATAGCAATTTACAATTGTCTCATTACATTATTACATGTCCAATTAAAAAGTACAACTACCTGGGGCATACCCCGAGGGAGCTCAAGCTCACACAACACTAAAAACTACAACTCAACTGCTGGTGGTACAAGTCTGACACAACGCCACTGCAAGCCAAACACACGGCAAGCCCTGAAAAGAACTGTAGGGAAGTGAGCCTCAACAAGTCACAGGCTCAGTAGGGGCTACCTAAAACAACATCGTAACCACGAATACCTCAACTCCAAAGGGTCTCACTGGCAGCACTAATAGCCAAACAATTTGATGCTCATAACAATTGAATTTAAGCTGCAATTAAATATAAACACACTAACTATTCACAACTTCGGAAAGTAAGAGGGAACAACAGGACTAGTTCCACACCACTAGTCCGCTCAACAACAGTAACGCCTAGGCCTCAAGCCTCACAGGCAAACCACAGTCACAACCAATCATTTAAGCTATAAGTCGCACAAGCAAACCACTGCCTAGGCTATAAGCTTCACAAGCGAATCTCAAGTACGTGGGTAACAGGACTACTAACCAAAAGCTGCCCTTTTATACCCCAAACCATAATATGTCGGAAGCCACACACCGAATGGCAGGGTTCGCTACAATGGCCAATCCTTCACACACGAAAACCATATACGGAAGCTTTCTCAAGGAAGGTAAGGTAAAGCACATTGAGTGGAAGGGACCCAAGATGTCAATTCCCCACCTGGCGAAAGGGTGAGGTTCGAATAGGGTGTGAAGTTGCTCGGCGGGCTGCTTAATAAGCTGCCCAAACTTCTGGCATTCCGGGCACCTTCTAACGAAGGACAGGCAGTCCTTTTGCAGAGAAGGCCACCAAAATCCTGCCCAGATAATGCTGCGTGCCAGCGTTCTGCCCCCCAGGTGGCTTCCGCACAACCCCTCGTGAACCTCCTTAGTAGCTGAAAGCGCCTCTTCGGATCTAAGGCATCGCAGAAGAGGCCTTGAGAGGGATCGCCTGTAGAGACGGCCTTCAATGAGGGTAAACCACTGGGAACGCAACCTGATCTTCCGTGCTTCGCCCTGGTCGGGCAGAAGCTCTCCTCGAAGTAGATAGGCCAGGAGAGGGTCCATCCAGCTCGGAGCCGGGGGTACATCTATTTCGGTGCTCAGCGAAGCGAGCTCTTCAATGAATACAGAGCGAGAGGGGGTGACGTCGCCTGAAGACGCCAACTTGGCAAGTGCATCGTCTCGTGCATTCTGCTCCCGTGGCACGTGTATCAGTTTGAAATAGAGGAGACCCTCTGCTCGGCTTTTGACCTGCTGGAGGTGTTGTGCCATGCGGGGCTCGCTTGCCTCGAAGTGTCCATTCACCTGGCTGGCGACCAACTGCGAGTCACTGAAGACCCGGAGTCGTAGAGCTCCGAGGTGCTTGGCCATTCAGATCCTGGACAACAACGCCTCGTGCTCCGCAACGTTGTTGGAGGCAGGAAAATAGAACCTTAAGGCGTACTGGAACTCCAGATCCTCCGGAGAGGTGAGCACTAGGCCTGCTCCGCTCCCTGTAACGCAGGAGGATCCGTCTACATAGAGCTCCCAAGGGGTCTCATCAGCCAACGGTGGGTCCCGCTCGGCCGGGAGGGTGCACTCCGCAACGAAGTCAGCCAGCGCTTGTGCCTTGATAGTCGTCCTTGGACGGTAGCTGATATCAAACTCGCCTAGCTCGATGGCCCATTTGATGAGTCTGCCGGAAGCCTCTGGCCGCTGAAGGATAAGCTTCAACGGCTGGTCGGTGAGGACTGTGATTGAATGGGCCTGAAAGTAGGGCCTAAGCTTCTGTGCAGCTGTGACCAGAGCAAGGGCGAGCTTCTCTTCTCAAGGGCACCTTCTTTCAGCTTCTTGAAGGACCCTGCTGATATAGTAGACAGGATGCTGTGCCGACATCTCTTCTCTGATTAGCATTGCACTGATGGAGTGTTCGGTGATCGAAAGGTACACGAACAATGGTTCTCCGAGCACAGGTTTTGAGAGAACAGGTGGGGCCGCTAAATACCCCTTCAGCTCGGTGAAGGCGGCTTCGCAGTCCTCGGTCCACCGTACCTACCCCCCCTTGCTGTGAGGTGCCTTTGGGGCCTCGCAGCAACCTAAAGAAGTTGAAACTCCTCTCGGCTGCCCAAGACATGAACCGGTTGAGCGCAGCGAGACGTTCAGTGAGCCACTGGACGTCGCGAACCGTCTTTGGACTGTTCATCTCTAGGATGGCTTGGATTTTCTCGGGGTTGGCCTCTATTCCTCTATTCGATACGAGGAAACCGAGGAACTTACTCGAGCGCACTCCAAACACACATTTTGCTGGGTTAAGCTTCATGTTGTACCTCCGCAGGGTTATAAAGGTTTCTTCAAGGTCTGCGACGTGGTCGACGCTCGGAAGCGTTTTGATCAACATATCATCGACGTAGACTTCCATATTGCGCCCAATCTGCTGCTCGAACATCTTGTTGACTAGCCGCTGGTACGTCGCGCCTGCGTTCTTCAGACCAAATGGCATCTTGGTGAAACAGTATAAGCCCAGGTCGGTGACGAACGTAGTGGCATCTTGGTCTGGGGGATTCATGCTGATCTGGTGGTACCCAAAATATGCATCCAAGAAGCTAAGGAGCTCGTGCCCGGACGTGGCGTCTACTAGCTGGTCGATGCGCAGCAAAGGAAAGTTGTCCTTGGGCGTAGCCTTGTTAAGATGTTTGTAGTCCACACATATGCGCCATTTTCCATTAGCTTTGCGTACGAGGACCACATTGGAGATCCACCTTGGGTAGTGGGCTTCCCGGAGGAGCCCAACTGTTTGGCTTTTGACGACGTGATCATGGATCATGGTCTGCCGTTCTCGGTTGATGGGTCGCCGTCGCTGCTGGACTGGTGGAACCTTTGGATCTAGATGAAGGCGATGCACCATCATATCCGGAGGGATGCCTGGTAGCTCGTCATCCGACCACGCAAACACATCTAAATTGGCTAAGAGGAATGCCTTGTAGCGTTGCTGTTCGGCTTCCGGAAGCAGCGAGCCAATATAGAGGACATGCTCGGGGTCGTTATCTATGCGGACTGGAAGCAGATCTTCAGCAGGAGTTCCTCGGCTGGAAGAAGGCTGGTCGTCTTGCGGAGGTACAGGGGTCAGGGCTTTGAGAGGCTGCTTGTCCCTTAATGAGAGGACATAGTACCGTCGAGACTCGCGCTGGTCGCCGAGCACCTCACTGATCCCACACGGAGTGGGAAACTTCATCTTCTGGTGAAGAGACGAAGGTACCGCCTTAAGTCTGCCGATCAGGCCCCTGCCGAGGATGGCGTTGTAACCAGGCATATTCCGGATGATCAAGAAGTCCACCATCTTGGTCGCGCTTCTTGGGGCCGTCCCAAGAGTTATTGGAAGGCGAGCTCATCCCATGGGCTGAACCGAGACCCCTGAGAAGCCGAACAGAGGTGACTCAACAGGGGTGAGCTGGCCGGTTTTTAGTCCCATAAGCAGGTAGCAGTCGTAAGCTAACACATCGGGGGCACTTCCATTATCCACCAGGATCCAGCGCACATTACAATGGTTGATGGTGGCTAAAACAACCAGCGCAGCAGTGTGCGGAGTAGTAACTCCTACAAGATCTTCGTTCGAGAAGGTTATAACCTCCTCGGACTGTGCGCGTGCGGGATTAGGGGGATAAGGGACTGGTCGGGGCACCAAGGACCTGTCTATTGTATGCACTCGCGGAGCGTAGTTGCGTCGACTATGTGTACTTTCTCCTCCTGCGATCACATTGATTTCTTGCCCATTAGGCTCGTTGTTGATCTGCTGCTCGGGAGTCCGCTCTCGGCGCCGGGGGCGATCTTCATTGCGGCGCACGAACCGTCCAAGGTAGCCACGCTTGATGAGGGACTCGATTTCGTCCTTGAGCTGGCGGCACTCGGAAGTGTCGTGGCCGTGGTCGCGGTGGAAATGACAGTACTTTTCTTGGTTGCGCCTTTGGGGGTCGGAGCGCATCCTCGGTGGCCACCGAACATATGGCTCGTTCCGAATTTCTACCAAGATCTGTTCGGGTGCCACCGTGAGCGGGGTGTAGTCAGTGAAGGGGCGTGGTCGGCGCGGTGAGTCCCCGTTGCGCCGCCCTTTCTTTTGATCACGGTCGGAACCGTTGTCGGAAGGCCTCTTCTTGTCCGATGATTCGCCCTGCTCTGCTCGGCCAGCGGCCAGGCTCTCCTCGCAGGCGGCATGACGCTGGGCGGTGGAGAGCAGCTCGGCAAGGGTGGATGGCTGCTGTACTCCCAGCGTTCTCTGCAGGAAGCCATTGCGAGTGCCCTGGATGAGGGCACTGGTGGCTAACGGGACGTCGAGGTGTGGGATACGGAGCACCTCTGTCTGGAACCTCTTGATGTAGTCTCAGAACGCTTCTCCCTTCTTCTGCCGAACAACGAGAAGGGAGGCCGCTGTGCGTGGTTGCAACTTTCCGCCCAGGAAGTTGTCCCGAAAGGACTTCTTCAACAGGTGGAAGGAAGAGATGGAACCTGCAGGGAGGGCTTCAAACCAAGCCCGAGTGGTTTCCTTTAAAGTGGCCGGGAAAGCCTGGCACATGGCCGCATCAGATGCCCCATGGAACACCATATGCGACTCGAACCCATGGATGTGATTCGCCGGGTCGGTGGTGCCATCGTACGGCGCGATGGTGGGCAGGGGAAGCTTGGGGGAGACCTGAGCTTCCAGGATCTCCGCGGTGAAGGGGGAGAGGAAGGCCAGGTCCTCGTCCATTGGAGCCTTGCCCTCTGCCTGCTGGACCATCGCATCTACATGATGTTCCAAATCGACGACGCGGCGTAGACGCCTCGCTAGCTCCAGGTTGGAGGACGGAGAAGCCTCGTGTCCAGACCTGTGGGAGTTGGCACCCACAACGGAACGCGCGGGGGGTGGAGCCGCTGTGGAGTGACGTGGCGAGCGGCCGCGATGCTCCGGAGTGTCCCTCCCAGATGGGGCCCGACGTGATCGTCGCGGCGAATCTTCCTCCTGCTCCAGCGGCGCAGGAGGGGCGCGAGAGCGTCGGTGAGACGACTCCGCCTGACGCTCCTGCGGCAAGGAGGCTGCCAGGGTTGGCTGCCTGGTCATCTGGGCCTGGAGCCCCAGGTAGATCCCTGTCAAGTGCTGCATTTGTCCCCGGAGTTCTGCTACCTCCAGGGCGGTTGCGGGCACAACAACGGCAGGGATGACGCTGGCTGCTCCGGCGGGGGCGACGACAACATCGACAGGGGGGACCTGCTGACGAGAGTCCGCCCTGGACTGACAGGACCTCGTCATTCGACTCCCAACATTCTGGTATGAGGATCGTCCGCGAGTCATGGTTGTTGTCGTTCCCACAGACGGCGCCAAAAGTGTGAGGGTGTTTTCCTGTTTGGGCCGGAGCCAAACAGACCTCCACTTAGAGATGGGGAAGACGGTCGCCGGTGCGGATAGAAGCCTGCAAAACCAGGACAGGATCATGGGGGCCCGGTTGAAGAACCGGGGAGAACCCTCCGATACCTAAGTCAGTAGACTGTGAGATGGCTTGGAGAAGGAAGGCTCAGTGAAGTGTGTGGCCTCATGCACGTGGGAATGCGTACCTCTATATGGTTGTTTCCTGGGCCTTTTATAGGCGAAGGTCATGAGAGAGTGGGGTTTGAACGTTCCCAAGGGGCGCCGGATGGAGCGCGTCAGTTCGCGCTGCGTTAAGGTGCCCGTTGAGGGAGTTCTGCAGTTAACGCACCACTTGATCGTGGGGTGCGTGCCGCGCCGTGGGCGTAACCGTCGCTGATTGGAGACGAACTTTGCTGCTCCTCATGCTTGGGAGGTACCGAGCAGGGGGACTGCTCGGTAACTGGACCGCCTGCTCGGTGCTTGGAGTTGACGAAGTTAAGGCATGCTTCGAGCCAGTACTGTTCGGCAGGAGACGCCTGGGCCACATAGGCTACAGGGTGTCCGGAGATCACCTCTGGGGCCTGAAGATGCCTTGCTCGGGGTTCCTGCTCGGAGTCAAAAGGCTGCGTTCGAGGACGCATGGCGCTTGCGAGGGGTGCCGTGTAGAGCTGTACTGAGCCATGATGGGCCCTAGGGGTCTAGGTGGTTAGAAATAGCCACCACAATGTGATACAAAATTATCATATTTCTAAATGTTACATCAAAATAAAAGATGATTATCAAATGTTATCTTATCAATAAATATCTACCTTACGGATAATTTATCTGATTATCATACTCTTTTTTTTATTATTAACATATCTAAGAAATTCAAACTACAGCACGCCGTGAGGCCGAACGATCCGCCCCCCAGGTTAACGGTCGCGGTCGGGAGGGGGTCCAGAATCCAGAGTCCACCCCCGACCCGACCTATCAACGTAGCACCCCATCCATCCGCGATCATCCGCCGTGAAAGCGATGCTTCCCTAACCCGGCCTCACGCGGCGCGGCCCCCACTTTGTGGTTCGACAGCGACGTCTCGGAAGCTGCCGGATTCACGTCCAGCAGCACCATCATCGGCGGCCCTTTTGAGGCGGGGCCCAGGGCGGACGTGTGGGTCCCGCCTGGACAGCTCACCTGCATAGCAAGCGGCTCCCCCTCCCGCCCTCCGAGCGCGTCGGGGTCACATCCGCCGCGGCGGCATCACGAATATCGGTTACTTGAATGCCGTGACCCGTTCGTCATCAATAAGGAGGACGCACGTACACACGCGTCAAACCCTAGTTTTGTACAAGTATTTACGGGGCTGACGCGTTTACCGGAGCGTTTAGAGAAGAAAAGAATTTAGTGTATTTAAGTTGTGTATATTTTATTTATATTTTTCTTTTTTTATTGGTTAATAAAAAAATATAATATACCTATTTAATAGGAGAGGAGAAATACACAAATACACTAAATTATTCTCTTGTTGTGCTCATACCCCTCCAACTCGACTGGAAGAAATGCGAAAAGAGAAATATTTAATACATATTTTAATATATATTAAGATGTTATATTTATTAATGGTGCGTCATTTGTCATTGGAGATTTCAAAAAGTAGAGGTGGAAGAGATATTATAATCTTCCGAAGACAAATGACATAGCCTCAGTAGTTATGCCTAACTTAATATACATCTTTTGATATATATTAAATATTTATCTATTTAAGAATAATTTTGCAATAAAATATATTTTTAAAAAATTATTAGTTTAGAAGATCTTGACACTAACTTTTTCTTTTGTCTCAGTTAATAAAATTATTTTTCTTATAATCTACATCAATTTTATTATAAGATTAGTCTTGTCATAACTCACCTAAAAAAATTAATCTTTTAATAAATATTTATCCTATTTACTTACATACTTTCCGATTCAATTCTTTAGCTCCTAACACCTCCTGAGTGGTTGGAGGACTTTCTGAAGTTAAAACTCACATTAGGAGATCGTTCGGTGGGGCCTTGAGACCTATAGAATGTCGGAGAAATACATGCATTTGATGTATTGCAAATTATTTTTCTTTTTCCATTTTTCTCTAACAAGTAAATTAGTAGGGCTACAAGAAGACCATAAGCAAGGTTTATTATCCATTGGTAACATATGGGTTGATCTTATCTCACCACAATGTCACCTGAAGGAGGGAAATCTCGCTTCTCTAATCCAAGCCGTAAGACCCAATAGATAACATATCAATTATTAAATAATTATGACGCATCTAATGAGAATGAGAGTTCAATTAGTAAACAAGGTCTAAAAAAGTTGCAACAAGAGCCTTCTATTGTCACTTATAATGTAGGCCCCCCTTAATTCCGCATGAAATTTGAGGGGATAGTTGAGGCAATTAAGTAGATAGCTTCGGAAGTATTGTCTTTGAAAATTGCTACGGTAGAAAAATTAGTCCAACTTTGTTTTATTTTGATCGATCATATTATAATCCAAAGGTCCAATCTTCCTCTAGTAAGTCTTAATTGTGAATGTTTTTAACCCCAAAGATGATCTTTGGCTCAACAAGAGAGATCAACCCAATGACATATACCGTGGTTTGAAGGAGAACAAAACAACTAGATTTGTTGCTCGACGATAAAGTTAGTAGACCCATTTAATCGACAGTCATCTAGAGTGATGTAAGGTTATAAAGGTGGAGATAAAGGTCTGTATATAATTATCCACAATCATAACCTATAAAATTTTATTAATTGACGAAGATATCTCCTCCAAAACTTACGCTGATCATGATCTGACCTAATTGGTTGCCTATTTGTGTGGAACTATTAGGGGATACTAATATGATCTATTTAACATCATGATAACCTTCTGAAAAAGATATGACACTCTCCTTATACTTAAATTGGTGGAGTGATCTAGAAAGAATCCACTCATCTTCTAATTACTTTGAGAACTTATCACGTATATCAGAGGTTTATTCTGGGTCCCTTCATCCCAAAATCTCTAATCTTTGATTTTCTATCTGTAGATCTATCCTTAGAGATCAAAGAGTACTCGCTGAGTTTTCGAACTCCAAACCATCCGACGACATGCAATCTAGCTGAAGAACATCTCTCTTCGTCACCTAATAAACTAATTTATATTAAACTTGTGAGAAACCCCAAAAGGTTCAAGTGATACCCTCTTATAAAAGATCCCACCAGTTCAGAGCGAACCGAACAAGAGGGTGAGAGGAGATGGTGATGCAATCATATCCAAGCAAAAGATTGTTACCCTTTCATTAAAGTTATGTACTTTTACTTAATGTATAGAAAACAAAATAGGAAGAAAATAGCTCTGATGTGACTCCATTTATCATCTTATATGAGATATTAAAATGCCACTCCTTTTAAGAGCACCTAAATATGTATCGATTTTAAGTATCATGCTCTTTATCTTATCGAATTTAAGGGACATTTGATAACATTTATTTATAATGTCTAAAATTTAATTGATCATTTAATCTCTAAATTTGAAATTTAAGAAATACTTAAAATATTAAGATTTGAAAAACTAGATATTTGATAACTAACTTAAATAACATCTGAAGAGAATGTGATAAACTCAATAACTAGAGGTGACATTTGACTGCGGTAAGGAAGAGCGACTGACGGTTAATGTCTTGACTAGTGACTGGAGACAGTAGCCAACAATTAGCGAGACAAATGACCGATAGCCAGTACCATTGGCGATAGGTAGTCGGCAGCAGGTGTTCGACGACTGGTGTTAGACAGTCGGCATCCGATGCCCGACAATCAGCAGTTGGCAATTGACACCCGACGGTCGACTGTATGTACCGGGCGTTCGATGGTCAGTGATAGGCACCCAACTCCTAGCGGTTAGTGTTCGACACTCTGCGGTCGGAAATTGGAGGTCGATCACTGATTGTCGGGCACCAACAACTGATCGCCAGAGCCTAGAGCCCGATGGTCAGCTGTTGGAGGTCATTGGTTGGCTGTCAGCACTTGGCATTGGGTGACTGGCAGTCGACGTCTGACGAGCGACGGTCGAGCAATCGGTGGTAAGCGCTGGGCGCCTACTGCTAGCCGTTCGATGTCGTGTGCTCGCTACTGGGTACCAACTGACGTTCGTCAAGTATCCGGTGCTGAATGCATGGTGCTAGCCGTCGGGTACTAACAATCGACGACTGACATCTGATGCCTAATGTCTGACACCCAACGATCGACACCCGATGCTATGCGATAAACGATTGATGGTTGATGTCTGACGACCAACAACAAATGATCGATAAAAGTTGTCACAAACTCACATGTCTGAAAGAAAAATGTGACTTACCTTTCACTTTTATCTAAGAGAAAAATTAAGAGAATAGAAGTTTATTTAAACATAAGTTTAGATGTTTTACTAAACAGTCTGAAAATATAATATCTTGTCACTTTAGATATTAGATATCTATTAAATTTTATCAAAAGCACCCTAAGTTTGGTCTTTCTCTCTATTACCGTATGTAACATAGGTCGGCTCTTGCTGAGGTAACCGCCGAGGTGTTCCTTGCCGAAGAATGAGCCAAGACGACCAAGCCGATGAATTCTGTCTGAGGCGCGCTTGGCTGATGTGAGACGTTTGTTCCGAGCTCCCGAGATGACCTGCAAAGCCCGCCGAGGGGCTTCGGCGGGGAGACACTATGACGATCTTGTCAGTCGCTAGCCGAGAAGTATGGCCTAGCCTATGGAGTTGAACAACATACCTGTGCCTATGGGGAGACACTCTGACGATCTTGTCAGTCGCTAGCCGAGAAGTATGGTCTTGCCTATGAAGTTGAACAGCGTACTTGCGCCTGTGGAGTGTCTGCCTCTTTTATAGTGGTAGAATACATGTGTAACAGTTAGACGACCCCGCGAATCTCGTCGGGGATCTCCGTGATTATTGTCAGATCGTGGTTGTAATCGGCATGCCAGATCATCGAGATCGTGGTCTTAATAGCCGCAATTATCGGGCGCACGACCCTCGGATGTCGCCTTTAATAGCTGCATCGGTAGTTACGCGAGCCGTGCTTCGGGAATCTCACGGACATGTTGGGCTCCAGGTCGGCTATGGCTGAGCCGAGAAAACCATCCACAACCTTCGACTAGAGGAGTGAAAGGAGGTAGATTTTGTAGACCTGAGTCGTCGGATAAGACAACGCCAATATTCTGCCTGAGCTATGAAGGGACGTCGGCCTATATCTTCAAGGAGGTCGGCCGGGTCTGAAGATTCTGCTGATCTGTTGGGAACTCCCCGTAACACTCTCAATTGGAAAAAAAATACGGGAAAAATGGGACAACTTTATTTCTCTTATGGAAAGAACCAGGAGAACTGCTGATAGCATAAATTGGCCTTTATCCATTAGAACTGGTTCTTGCAACAGACGGTCAAAAATCTAGACTGGCGATGAGGCTCCGTGCATCGGATGGTCCAAGGGCAGAGTAGTTGTTGCACAGATGAAATGACCTGTATCGAAACTAATTTTCCCAATACTACTCCTTTAAACATCTTATAAGGATGAATAATCTCACATCATAACATAGTAGGATATGTTTCTAGGAGGACTGGAGAGCTCCCCATAAATTAATTGGTAACATTGGATCCACTAATACTTGACATAAAAGTATCAAAAAACACCTTATTCTCTATGTCACATCAAAGTCATATTTCTACATCAAGACAAAATGCTTCCCAGACATCAAGTTGGATGAAGTGGGGGAAATTACTGCATGTAAATAACCTTTTTTTTCTTAATGTTTAAGAATTCTTGCGTTTAATTGCTTATGCAGCTGGAAAAGGACGAAACATGCGGATTCCGAAGCCTCGGTAGAATTCCAGCGGGGTGAGGGTAGATGTCGCCCGTCCATTCGGTCGGGCTCGCACTGATGATGGCTTCTGGCCATTGTGGAAGTATCTGATTGCGGTGGACCCTCTTCTGGTGTGGACGTTGTGATTTCCTCCTCCTTCTTTATCCGCTGTTGGACCCACTTTTTTTCTTTTTTTTTTCTGACCAGGGACCCACTATGTTTTGTAGCCTTTAAACCAACCTTTTTGGGCTAATTTGACCGCAAATTTTTCCAAAGTTACACGCCCAAGTATGTGGTAGGAGCTTTGGAAAAGCCACCCATGTCATAATCTACAGGGTTCTTCTTGCTTAAGTTAGAAGGCTCACATTCACACGCATGATATTATTATTCTCATCGTAAAGGGCAATGATCATTTTGTTTCAGTCTTATCCAAACACAAAGCAAAACTGTCCATTCACACAGCTGCAACATGCTTGACAGATGCATGCTTATCAGTATTTGCCTAAAAGCTTTCACCAGATTTCTTCAAGTTTGTTTGTGGATGTCATCAAATCTGGTTCCACTATCAATTTGGCTGTGCCATGTGGACAATGTGGCCTCTTCTCAATCTGCTTCTCATTTTGTTGAAGCTTGAGAGAGGCATCTCCATGGGAATCCCCTTTACAGATGAAAGGGGCACCTAGGCTGGGGGAATAGGGTTGGGTTGGTATATGGGTGAGCAAAGGGCCCTAGATGCCTTACTCCAAGGGGCATCGTGAAATACCGAGGAGGAATTAAAGGTAACACAGAACTACAGAGGTGTGTGCAGGGAGGAATAAAAGATAAAGTCAGGGCATTGGTGACCACAAGTACTGTTTGGCATTTGTATTTGCTTTGGGAGAGGGGAAAGTGGGGGCGCAGATCAATGAATACCTCCTTTGGCCTGGTGTCTGTCCTCTGTGTTCACATGCAATAATTTGAACATGGGGGGGGAGGAATGGCCCAAACCTTTCTCATCTTCACCCACTTGGAGTCATCACTTCTCACTCCTTTGTCATTATTCCGAACCAGACATCCACATCTTGTTTATGGTTGTGCAGTTGTCACTTGATCAGTATTTAAGCTTGGTGGGCATTTTGTGCTGAATTCTGGGGGAGAAGGCTGTGGGAGGGCAGTGGCATGTGCTGTTGTGGGAGAGAAAATAAATGGCTCAAACTGTGCAGTCCTGTTGAGGTCTTCAATCCCTGACCATCCCACCACACTTCATCAGACTAGGGGACAGCAGGAGCAGCAGCAGCAGTGGGATCTCTAGGAGAAATCTGTTGTAAAATGCCACTCCTTTTTCTTTCCCTCTCCTGCAGTGATGGCATTACACAGTATGATGCCCTGGACTCCTTGGAGAAGAAACAAAAAGAAAGCACAGCTGCTGCACTTTGCATCAACAAAAGAACAGGGACCAGAGGGGGAAAACAGATGTCTAATACTCAACAAAGGTGGCCCATGAGGTGTCTGTGTATAGTGCAGGTGGGGACAGGGTGAAGCTTGTGACAGCTAAGCTGCCTCTAGCTCCCACCACTATGATGCAGAACTGTTTACCTCACCCATGCCTCTTCTCATTCATTCCCTCTCCAAGTCTTTCTCTAGTTATGTTACTTCTTACAAAAGAAAAAGGTTCCAGAACATGGACCTATGAGTTTCCTGCCATCAATGGTGAATATCATGTATATAGGCCATAAGATGGAGGACAAGGTACATGCACATGCTGTTATTAAAGATGGGTTGATTTGGTATTAAGATTGAGCTTGTGGGCATGGCCAACAGCTTGATGTAACAAGATGGACTATCCTTCCAGCTAAGGGAACCCGTGTGGATGCCTTTTGCCAAAGTCCTTGCACCTTCTCAGGAGGCAACATAAAGGTGAATATATAGAAAGGGACTTCTCCTTGATGGCTGATCACTCACTTCTTTTCCTTCTGTTCCCCTTTTTCTTTTGGAGGAAAAAAGCCAGGATTTCCATTGCGCATAGGAAGCCAATTAAGTTTCAAAAAGTAAAAGGGTACGTATATCACTGGATGCCTCAGATGTTAATCGCACACCCAATCTCTGATTCCTCAACACACTTCTGACTGGGATAACGTATTGCTGCTGGTGCTGGAGTTGCCTTCATCCAAAGACATGTAGGTTATCTTGTTGCTGGAGGAGCATTATTGGTTTTTTTGTACTCTTACGAGGGAATATTACATTCCTTGGCTTCTTTCTAATGGGTTGCACATTGATCATAGAGATTTTAACGATCAAGGCCAACTGTCACGGGTGATGGTCTCAAGGACACCTTTTGGTCTGGAAACTTCTAGTTGGAATTAGGTACTTAAAACACATGCATACATCTCGTTTTTACTTTGTATCTGTGATATTCTTGTGCATTTCGGATCAAAGGATGATGCACACACGTCATTGCAAATAAAAGCAGGAAACTTTGTGCTTAGAACGCCTCCTTTCCGGAGTGTGTTCGGCTAATAGTTGCGCCTCTTAACTCCGGCGGCAACGTATCTCTAAAGTCTTCTCTCGATCGTACTGGCCGTAGTTCAATCTGTCCTTTTGGGAGTAAATATCTTTGGAGGAACACGGTTCTATTCAATTCCGAGGTCAAGGTCGAAGGAAGGAAGCCACCGGCAATATCTAGGCTTCAGATATGAGGAGGAGGAGACTCCCTTCCCTGCAAGAAGGGATAAGAAAGTGAGGCAGAAGGGTAAAAGAAGCTGGTTATATTGGCATATTGTTGCTATTGGGATTAATGGATGTTTCTGATCACCTATTCCTCTGTTGGGTGAATAAGTTGGGACCAACGGCAAGAAGGTGCACCGACGTGTGCGACCTGACAGTGGCCGGTCTGGCCCGTTGGGAGTTTTATTAATCCCATACCAAGGGAAGGGAGTACGAGAAGAGCCAGTACTACTAGAGTACGAACGATAAAAGGAAAAAGGAAACAAATCATTCAAAGAATTTTGTAATTATTGACGAATTGGGCTTTTGATCTTGGAGAAAATTTGGAATTCGCAATGAAATATTGTAAAATGAAAGATGTTGGTAGCATCTATTGGAATTGGTAGCATTTGTTTTTCCGATAATCCTATCTCTCTTCTTCTGTCACTCTTCAACCTGATAAGGGGGTTCTTAGGCACTGAGATCCAAGATAGCCAGATGTGGGCTTGAGCTTTTAAGTACTGGACTATAGCGTTTGGGCGGCTTTACTTCACGTGGAGGAGTAAGAGAAATATATAGTTGTGTGCCACAACATGATTGTGGATTCTGAATATGGTGAAAGTTTGGGCCATGAAATGAAATTGGAAAACAAGTGCTGATCACCTTCCGAGGAAGGAAATATACACATTCCAAATGAGAAATAGATTATGGAAATGAAATCTGACTGCGATTTCAGAACATGCATATACATTAGGAAAAATAAATGCTTATGATTTCCGAACAAGCATATATATTGGAAATAAAATACTTATTAAGAATGACATCCCGCTTATTTTGCAACATCCTTTAACATGTATTTTTATTTTTAAAATGTTTCTTATTCATATTTCGTTCTAAATGGGTATATTTCCTCAACGTCTATGCTCTCATTTCCAAATTACATGTATTGCAACATTCCTTAACATGTATTCTTCATTTTTAAAATGTTTCTTATTCATATTTCATTCTAAATGGGTACATTTCCTCAACGTCTATGGTCTCATTTCAAGACATGTATATCTTATTCTCAACAAAAAGTGCCTGGTGTTCCATCAGCGTTATGCAACATGTGGTCTCGTCAATTTGTGAAGTCATCTTGTTACACATATAGTGAACCAATCACAAGCAAATCTACGTGATAACTAGATGTAATTACCCATCACAATGCATAATTAATGAATGTTATTTACCATAAAACTGTAAGAATGAGAAGTAAAAACACATATAACAAATTAAGGTAATAATTAAGTCCTTCACTTTGTGATTAATTCATATACTCTGCTAGATGATCGTGTGGTTGAAGGATCAATACTGACGCAAGAGAAATCATGGTGGGCGTGGAGAAGAAACTTAAGAGGGACTTTTACAAACGATATCCTTTAGTAATATTTTGTACTTAAAAGAGGTAGAAGTCTCAGAGTTAAATTTCACAAAAGCAGATTAATTAATAAATATTTTTTACAAGGACAATGTAATAGGGCTAGTTTCCCAACCATAACAAAAGCTGCAACTTTGTGCACTCTAATCAAACTCCTATTCACTACTCAAAAGGAACGTTTAATTTAATTAAGTTTCTTAATTTTAGTTGGATTTGATCATAACATCTGTTGTCAGATAATCTTAGAGAATCTTCTCCCAACATAAATTTTGAATTTTTCTATCTTCCGAGCTCTATTTAAAGGACAACTGCTAAATAGAACATTCATATACTATGAAAACATAAGATTGATGTTTTCATGTATATAGACGCGTGCTCTTATTATTATTTTTTTTTGATAACGAGGAAATCTCGCCCCGTGTGGCTTTGTGGGTTCAGGGATTGGTGTTCGTGAACTTCAAGGTCAGAACTTGGCAGCTCCTACTTTCCGTGTACCCGTATTGCCCTTACCCCACTTGACCGAAAAAACTCCAGATTTACACACCTCGAGGATTGCATGTAAATCAGGTAAACCCCACCCAGGAATCGAACTCGGGACCTCTTGCTTTTAAGCAAGAGTTCTTACCGATCGACCCAACCGGGGTCCTCTCGTGCTCTTGTTATTTCTTCTTCTTCTTTTTTTTTTTTGACAAAGATGTTATTTCTTCTATCATCTTCTTCAATTTCGTCGTCCTTAATTTCTTCATGTCAAAACCCCCCTACCACCCCGCAGCTGAATCAATGATCCAACGATGACATTGGAGATCTTCATGTTTCAATTAGATGACGTACGCAACTGAATAATTAAATTCTTAATATTATACTTGGTTTCTTTCCCGAACTTTGATTTGTTCTACTGATCTCTAAAATACTTCTTGCAATTTCTATTATTTCTATCTCGGCTTTTAGTCATAAGGTGAAAACATGAGGTAGACCCTAAAACGAGATAAGGCAGCTAATACTTCTAATTACCATTCCTATTATGTCTCATCTCTACATTGATGAGACAATATTTGATATCCTCGGTAGAAGAAAATTAAAAGAACTTAAAAGAAAGTCGTGCAGGAGCACATTGGGCCGTCCTTGTGTATTTAGGCCCATATCATCATTAGTTTTTAAACTTCTTTTTGGCCAGGCATGTAAGTTTTATTTGGGTCCATTAATTTGTCATACGCCGAATTGAGGACATTATTTTTTTTCTTCATGATTGAGAACGTGACGGTGGAAACAATCCAACTTATCCAAAGCAAGGGAGTAAACATACATAACCTATATTCAAATTTTACTCTAAATTCTCAAGCCTTGATTTTTTTTAACCAACTCAAAACTTGATTCAATCATAATATAATTCCAAAAGTTATATATTCATCAGTTTGTACAACAACTTACATAACTTTGCAATAATGCAATCTATCATAACTAACCTACCTAGAATAGTTTAAAAGCAAATCCTATTGCTAAGATGTTCTTCACGATGAGCACTTCAAACTCTAATGAGGTCCACCTTCTCAAACTTTGAACCCTTAAGATCTTCCCTCAAATTATCTGAAAAAATATGTGTGGATTTTCATGAGAACACGAATTAATTATATAAATATATTTAGTTCAATTCAATTTCATATTTTAATTTTACAATGTGAAATCAAACTAAATCATAGAAGTCTTGAAATCAAATCGAATCGACCCAAATTAATCAGGTCAATTTAATTCTTCAAGTTAGATCAAAATTTAAACAGCTCTATCGACTGTCACGGAGTCTAAGAATCGGTCGATCATGTGACCCCCCCTCCCCCCATCTCTCTCTCCCTCTCCCTCGTGCTCTCTCTCTCTCTCTCTCTCTCTCTCTCTCTCTCTCTCTCTCTCTCTCTCTCTCTCTCTCTCTCTCTCTCTCTCTCTCTCTCTCTCGTTTTATCTCTCTCTCTTTCTCTCTCGCCACCCAGGGGCGGGGTAGGCCCTCTCCTTCGAGGCCCCTCCTACATCCCCTCCTCTCCCTTCTCTTTTCCATTCTCTTTGAAACACACACACACACACATAGAGAGAGGAAGGAGCGGACAAGAACTTGAGAACACCTTCGTCAATGAAAGGCCATGTGCAGTTGCTAGATGAAGCCCATCGCAAAATGCACGAACCTCTGCAATCATGCTATATATTCCCAACACCATAATAGTGGATAAAGGCTACCCCTAACATTTCCCTAGCCATGGACGGATGCAGAGTGTATCCAGTAGGGTCACGTGACCCCATTGGAAATTTTTTCTTTTAGAAATGGCCATTTAAAGTGTGGATTTTGAAGAGTTTTTATATGAGAGTGACTCCATTGAAATTGATGGTGTCCAGCTCTAAGAGTTTATTTTATTAAAATATTTTTTATTTAAATATATATTTAAAATTATTAATTTATAATATATATACTATATATATTATATAATATTAAAAAATAATTTGAATGACCACTGATAAAATTTCTGCGTCTATCTCTATCCCTAACTATTCCGAATACAACCACCACCGCCACCCTCTCCTGTATTACCTTTGCAAACTCCATCTACATTCAAACAAAAAATCGGTAATAGGAGAAACCCACCTAACAAACTTCATCAGTTTAGTGGTACATATATGTGTGAAACCAAGAGAGTTTAGAACGTCTAGTTCCATAGGAGTAGAGGCAACTTTAAAGGACACTTTTCCCAGAGCAAAAGAAGTCATGAACTCGATATTTTCGATAATAGAACCGGCCGATGTCTTCTTGGAATCATAGCGAGCAGCACGCCTCCTCTTCCAAATCTCCTACAACATAAGAGTACTGAGGCAATATAAGGAGACGAAACCATATGGAGAACTAATATTAGAGTGCAGAGTGAAACTTCAAATTCTAGATCAAGTGATCTGATCACGTAGATTGATCTTAGTGCTAATGAGGGGATTCAACCAGCGCCAAAGTTGAGAAGCTAGCTCGCCCTGAATAAACAGGTGATTAAAGTCTTCCATTTGAGGCGACCTGCAGCAAGAGTAAGGAGATTATACCACACAAACACCACACTCAGAAATTCTAGACTCCACCGGGACCTCCCTATTCAACAGCCTCCAATAGAACATCGAGGCCCTCCTATAAAAAGAAGAGTCCCAGCTGCAAGTGGCGGCCTACGAACACCAACTGGCCTCACCATATATATTATAGGCGGAAACCATCCGAAGAGGCCGCGCGCCCAAATGCATTTGTCTTCTTCTTGGGACAAAGACAAACCATGTAAGACTGGAGGACAAGGCAACATAGCTCTGATCGGATGAAGACTGTGCTGAACAACCTCCCGTACGTAAAGAAGCACCGCCTACCTCATGCAAGCCCAGTAGCACATTACGTAGAGGCCTATCACCGATCCAGATATCAATCTGATTGCCATTCCCAACTATCCATCTTGTATTGTCTTGAATTAGCTTGCCAGCCTCCATCCGGACCTGCTTAGACATGCCCGGTAGTTGAGGAAGGCTCCCTGGCAAAAAGTGCCTTCTGGCATAAGAGGCCCATAGAGACGTCCCATGCATCACGTTCCAGAGAAGCCTAACTTGAGAGGGTATAATTTTTGTTCTTTTTATTAATTCAACTTAACATGGGTATTGGTGCGGGATAAGGGCATATATACCCATAAAAATTACTATCTTATTCGAACATAAACCCCTGAAAAATCATCATACTATACTCTATATTCCTAAAATTGAAAAAAAAAACCCACCAATTATGTCATGTGATTAGCAATCCATCAAAATAGAAAGAACATTCTGCTAACATATGAACATAACCTTTATTTAAAGGGTGAACAATCCAAATGTCTATCTATAAGTTGAGTCATACATATATCCTTTGCCATTTTGCCTACTATATATGATCAGTGATATACTTAAGAGCACAGTTTATTAATGTGGACCTTCTACCATTTGAATGTCTTTGTAATTTTAGGAATACGTATATCATCATATACATATAAACACGGTTCCTTCATTAATTTAAAGGGTTTTTAGCCTATAATATTTTGCTAGTTGCTTTTAATCCTTATAGTTTGACTATTCAAGAAAGTAGGTACTTTTAGAAAACATTTTGCGAATTTTATAATCAACTTTTAGTCCTTGAGATGGACCTATTTTTCAGGGCAAATTAAGCTTTCTGGGTTTGAGATTGAAAACCCAAGTCACGAGGAACAAAAGCCAATTCAGTTAAGAGTCTTTTTTATCCGGTGTTATGAAAATTACATTGTCCTTTTTCCATTATTCTTATGCAATTTCTCTTTTTTGATCTAGGTGAGTCCGACGCACATCTACATTTTGCATTCGTCTTTTGACTCTCTCTGCTCAGATAAATTCATCATCTCTTTTTATATATGTGTTGAAATTTGAGTGATGGCTCATGATTATAATATACGCGTTGATCCAGTAGATTTGAGTGGTAGTTAATATTTATTTGATAAATCTGTTAGACCTTTTTTTTCCCTCTCTCTCTCTAATAGAGTGTCGAACGGTCTATGGCACTTCATTGCCATCTCATTTCTTACCCAGCGGCTAGAAGAGGTAATATATACCCAAATTCCTTTAGTTCATTGTCTGAAATTTATGTTATTTACTTCATCTTCAACACGTTGTGAAAAGGAGTTAGAGCTTTTTCCCCACAATTCAAAATAAAACTGATGGAAGTTGACATCTAGAAATGCTAGATATTTTATTTCTTTGCGGAAGCTGTTACTTGTTTGTAGGTCATATGATGTAGTTAGTGGTACTGTTTAAAATGTCGAGGAACACAGTACCCTAGCCATCGTTCTTCAATCTATCTCTTGATGAGCTAGATCCCAGCACTAATTGATGGCGGAAAAATTAATGATAGTGATGAAATTGACAAAGATTAGACAAGGGTGAAAGCATTACACGGATAACTGGTCAATTAAAAAACAGTCACCTCTAGTTGGTGGCTGTGGAAATGGATTTTTCGAATCCATCACAAATTATTTAAATTTAAAATTTAAATATTCTCTTTATCATGTTTTCATGTGTATGGATGCACATTACGAATTCGAGTCTCGTCGGGTGCTACTTGAGCGGTAATGACGAGAGATGAACCCGCAATCGCATAGCGCAGGCGTGCCAGTCACCGAAGTGACAATATGTTCTGTCTCTGAGAATCGAAGGACTTTAGGTCTGTTCGCGCGCCGTTTGACTTCGTCAAACGAGAGTGGAGATCGGGTCGGGACCAAGATCACGCCGTTGCCTAAGCGCAACGACGTTAATTACATCCCTCTAAGAGGGAAAACCCTTGATTAATCGCCAGAATAAAGAGTCTTGTGGCCTTTAATGGAAACATCCGATAAAAGGTACGCATAAATGTAAATCTAGTTGCGCCTAACGCGAGACGACCAAAGTATAACGTTTGACGCGTTATTTCAGATTTATTTAAAAGGGTTGAATTGGTTATTTGATTTATTTTCTTTTGGTCTTTTGCATTTTTTTTTATTATGTTTGATCTTTTATTGGGTTGTCTCTTTGATCTATTGGTCTTTTAGTTTGATTTAATCTTTTTTGGTTATTTGATTTAATAAGGGACTTTTATTTGATTTCAGGCTTCTTTTTATTTGAAATTAGTTCTCTTGATTTGTTTGAGTTTAAGATTTATTGAGACTTTTGTTCCAGGTTAAAATATGTGACCCGAAATTATTTGATTGGCCTCTTTATTTAAGATATTATTATTTTTATTTGATTCTCTCATAACTTCGGGTTTATTTGAAACTATTTTTTTTTGTATTTATCTTTGATTTGGAATTATTCATGTCTCCTTGTTATTAAATCACTCTTTATTATTTATTTATTTATTTATTTGTGAAATTGTCATGTTGTATATTTTTTTTTAGCTTAATTTTGAAATTATAACAAGGACCTGACTTAATTCATTTTTTTTGTATTATGGTTTGTTTCTTTTAACTTAATCCCCTTTTTTTTAGTTCGCTCTTATCTCATTGGTTTCATTATTCTCTTTTTTTTTACTTGTTTTTTTTAATTGATCAAATAAAAGAAAGGGGGGGGGGGGGAAGCCAGGTACCTGTACGTATGTGCATGCATATTCTCTTAAAGGCTTTGTGCATATATATGTAAAGGTGTGCATGCATGGAAACTTAAGCTTGGAAACAGTGGGAATATGTGTATGCACGTGGTTACGTTTGCATGTGTTTAATGGGATTTGAAATGGGGACTAAGATGATGGCCTAATGGGAGTGGGTGCTAAACAACAGGGATGGTGGATAGAAAGAGAGCGCATGGGAGTTTGTTCGGTGGGGGGTGAACCGGCATGGTTTGGACCGGGGCTTATGCATATGTGTGGGGCTGACTGATGGTGTGTGTGTGTAGGAAATGGCTGAGCATTTGAAAAGTGAACAGTGGCCTTAGTGGATAGAGAGAGAAGGGAGGTGGTGCATTTAATGAGGAGAGAGAAAGAGTGTAGAGTAGTGTAAGCGTGAATGGGTATGTGGGGGTTTAAATGGTAAAATGGGTTTTGTGCACACACATGTCAGGTTAGAACGGTGGGGGTTCCAATGTGCTGAACGGTTTGACCGGTGGGGAATTTTAGTATGCTGGATGGTTTGACCGGTGGCCTCCATATCCTCCACCGTTCATCCTACCATTTGGACATACGATGTCTGATCAGCAAGGGGCTAGTTCAGGTGGATGGAGAGCTGAACGGTGAAGGCTTCTGTACTCACCGATGATGTTAAATGGCAGTCTCAAGAGTGTGGAACGATGAACGGTGGCCACTATGTGACAACCCCAACATAATCCTTTTCATCATCAGGCCCTTCTTCTCTTTGATTTGTTCTGATGTTATAATTCCTTCTTTCTTTTTTTTGTTGTCCTTGTTGTTTTCTTGTGTTATATTAATATCTTGTCACACATTTTTTTTATTTTCTATTGTTGGGGTCTCATTTAATTATTGTAATTATTGCACATCTGTCACTTTTATTGCAATTTTATCCTTTTTTCTCATCTGCATTTTTTTTATGTCGAACACGTTGACCGGATGATGTACGATGCATCAATGGTTACTGATCTCGCTTGTATAGGCACAGACGTAACACAAACTGTCAAGATCACCATCACATAAATAAAGTTAAGAATCGACGGAAATTTAATACGATAAAATCCGGTTCAATGGTAGCCACCCTTGCCCACCATATGTCAGGGTAGCACCTAGGGACGCTCACCCATAAACCAGAGGCGTCGCCCACGGGGCAATGTCCGTCAAACAATGACGACATAATATTTGCCAATGGTGCCAGATCGCAACACAAGTTGCCCGGCGATTATGTTGGCACAAACTCATTCGGAAATCATCACGGAAAAATTCGGCAGCACCTCCCCTTAGTCTACACCTTGGGGGGGTGTGCATGGCATCCGTCCACCATGATGGAGACGATGTCAACAAGATGTTGATGCCGAAGCAACAACAACACGGCACACGACACCGCTTCTCAAGTCAAACTCGAGAAGATCGGCATACGCCGAGACCGTAAATTGGGGCAAAACCAAGGAATGCTACCTCAGAATTAAATATCACATAATGTTTAGCTCACCGATGAATTGGCCACTTCGGGGTGTTTAGGGTGACCGGTGGCAAAAGGTAGAGGAGAAGAGGGTTGAACGGTGGGGTTGTGCAGGGCCACCGTTCAAGGCTCCAACATCCACTCAAGGGAGGAAATGACACGGGGATTGAATGGAAATTCTTTTGTGCAAAACCAATGCCAGATAGAAGGAATTCGAAGTGGCATAGATCAATGTTTTGAGAAGAATTTATACAGAGAAAACATAGCTCAGTGAATGACGGCCGATGCACATCATATGGAAGATGAGAGCTCAGCCTTGAGGTGCTCAGATTAAACAACAGGCTATTGTCCTTGTGTAAGACATCGGTGCAAACTCAGATCACACAAACAATCACAGGAATTGGTTAGTAATTAGAACAAACACAGCAACCGGGCTGATTTAGTCTCTGAGCACCAGGCATGGGCATTACATATATCCCACGCCCAAGAACATCTGAGATCTTATTTGTGATATAGATGAAAGGCCGATCATGTCTTAAAGTAGGCATCACGGAAATAATGGAAAGAAGAAAATAATCATAGTAATGCTCCTAACAGGTTAGCGATGTAAACTGGGGAGGGGGTAGTTTGCTCAAGTTCCCTATGAACGATAATGGGCATTAAATTACCCAGCTCATTGCATAGGGAAGGCCCCCACCTTCTTTCTTTTCTTCCACCACATCAAGATCGGTGAGGGTAGATGACAAAGCTATATACATGCTTACACATAAGACATATAAAAAGATAATATACACAATCTGATGCTTCACGTGAGGGGCAAATTCCCCTTTTCTATTTTGCTCAGAGCAAGAGATACAGGGGAAGGAAACAAAGCAAGAACATAAACAAATGACAGGGGAGGGGAATTGCACAGGAGACCGGACCCTCTCTTTCCCTCTGCTCTCTTTTCTTCTTAAGGACTCCTCCCACAATTCAATAGGTCGGTCGCTCTCCTCCTCTCCCTCTTCTGGCTCCTTCTTCTGCCGCCGAGAACCACAAGCCCTCAGCGCCGCACAAAGCCTTTTTCCTTCCCTCTTGCTGCTGGCCTCCCTTTCCCCCTGGCTGCTCCGATCGATCCTTTTGCATGGGAAAAGGGCTCCTTTTAAGGGGCGCCTTTTGAGGGCTGATGTGGCAACATCCTCCCCTCAAAAGAGACCCTTTCTTCTTATCTATTTACCATGGTTTGCCATTTGTTCGGTACTGCAGACCAAGCAACGCCTTTCCTTCTTGGGTTGATGGCCCATTTGAGGCCCGATAATCCCAAAATGGGTGCAGACAAATGCCCCCCACCTGGGGACGGTGCAAGTGAGGACCGAGCGGAGCAGCGTCGGCAGGTGTACCCTTCATGGCCTTCTTTTGAATTCCTCTTGTGTTCTGCTGTCGTTCAACTTCATTGACTGTCGATCTCTTGTTATTCTGTTGTCTTGTAACATCTGGTGATCTGTTGTCTGTCGGCCGAATGGCAGTCCTTAGACGTGTTGCCATGTGGACGGTCTTGTCGAAACTTGATTGATGCAGTGACGTCTTGATTTGACGACATCGATGAGCCAAAAATATTGACATTATAGCCTTTACGAATCAACACAGATACTGATCCAATATCTTTGATCCGATGGTGTACATGATGCTGATAGCTTTAAGTATTAGTGTGGTGACATTTCTGGTGTAGTTCTTGACCTGATGATGATTTTCTTTTAATACTTATTGCTTGTGTATGCATATGTATATGCATAAATGTATACATATGTCCTCGGGTTGAGGACGCCAAGACAGCAGACTCTGGACCGGACCTGCCTCCTTGAACTGACTGGGAAGGCCAGATCGGCAGCCTCTGAGCCGGCATGGGGGAGAGATGGCATCCTCCCCTTCAGTGGGTATCATGCCACTGGAAGAGATATTCCGGGATTTATGAAGACTCTAGCTGCATTTTTTTTTTGTATTGGCAATCATGCCTATCATGTAATACCACTTTCAAATCAATGAAAAGTACATCTTTTGAGCACGCATATCGCTTCTTATGCAACTTATTTTTTTATTTTGTTCTCATTATCAAATTGAGCGCCCTTTCGGGTTTTCGCCCAACTTGACCCCCTCTTGCTTTTGCCTACACGCCCTTTCGGGTTTTCGTGTAGCGGGGTACTCGATTTTGCCCACGGCGCCCTTTGCGGGTTTTCACCATGGCTGAGTTTTAGGTCCTTTTTACCCTTGCCCAAAGGACAAGTCCGACGAGGCATCTCTATTTTTAGCCTCTTTTTTTTTAGGGTTTAACCTTCTTGTAATTATCTGTATGACGGGACCTTTTTCGTCTGTTGGCTGTTGGAGTGACGGGTCCTTTGCCGTCGGGGTCCTTTGCCGCTTGGTAACTGTTGGAGTGACGGGAGCCTTTGCCGTCTGGTAACTGTTGAAGTGACGGGATCGCCGCCTGGTAACTGTTGAAGTGACGGGATCCTTTGCCGCCTGGTAACTGTTGGAGTGACGGGAGCCTTTGCCGCCTGGTAACTGTTGAAGTGACGGGAGCCTTTGCCGTCTGGTAACTGTTGGAGTGACGGGAGCCTTTGCCGCCTGGTAACTGTTGGAGTGACGGGAGCCTTTGCTGCCTGGTAACTGTTGGAGTGACGGGAGCCTTTGCCGTCTGGTGACTGTTGAAGTGACGGGAGCCTTTGCCGTCTGGTAACTGTTGGAGTGACGGGATCCTTTGCCGCCTAGTAACTGTTGGAGTGACGGGAGCCTTTGCCGTCTGGTGACTGTTGAAGTGACGGGATCCTTTGCCGCCTGGTAACTGTTGGAGTGACGGGAGCCTTTGCCGTCTGGTAACTGTCGAAGTGACGGGATCCTTTGCCGCCTGATAACTGTTGGAGTGACGGGATCCTTTGCCACCTGGTAACTGTTGGAGTGACGGGATCCTTTGCCGCCTGGTAACTGTTGGAGTGACGGGATCCTTTGTCGCCTGGTAACTGTGGGAGTGACGGGAGCCTTTGCCGTCTGTTACTTGCCGAAGTGACGAGGCCTGGTGTTGTCTTATACCCATCAAGGTGACGGGGCCTGGTATTGTCTGGTACTTGCCAAGGTGGCGAAGTCTGGTGTTGTTTTATACCCATCGAGGTAATGTGGCCTCGTATCGTCTGGTACTAGGATCTTGCTAACGCTTGACCTTCGTGCTTGTTGATGTCTTGGCATTTGACTAATCCTTGTTGTCATTTTTTTTTAATTTTCTCTTTATCGAATTGGGTGCCCTTACAGGTTTTCACAAAATCCGACCCCCTCTTGCTTTTGCCTACACGCCCTTTCGGGTTTTCGTGTAGCGGGGTACCCGATTTTGCCCATGGCGCCCTTTGCGGGTTTTCACCATAGCTGGGTTTTAGGTCCTTTTTACCCTTATTCGATGAAGCGACTCGAATAAGTCCGACGGGGCACCTCCATTTTGAACCCCTTTTTTTTATTATATTTTGTTTTGGTAGGGAAAACCGCCATCTGCTCGAGCTCGTTGACGACTATGATCCCATGACCATGCTATTGACTTGGCCTCGTGTCACACTAGCATGATTACTAGCGAGACTCTGCTATCGCACGATGTAGATCTCTTATGTTCGCCATTGTTGCCAATTCTCGATGTGGTCCTGACGTATCAGCATCAATGACGATTTTGATCCTTCGGATTTGGTGACTTCAATTCATCATGCCCCCTGCACATTAAAGACCCCAATGTCAGATCAGAAGATCTTCATTCGATTTTCTTTCTTTAAATTTGGGGAAACATTAAACTGTTGATCTTTTAAGATGTCTTTTAAATGGGGAAAGAAACGGAAATTTCAAAGAACCTCCGTGGAAAATAATGCGGTCGTGTAAACGAGGGGACTCCTTTCATCGTCCTCCCCTTGAAAACAGCGAGAACCATGGGAAATCATAATGTTTGTTGAGACGTGCATCGCCTCAGAGCCATGGTCCGGCTAGCGGTATGGCTGCCTCTCTCTTTTTTTTTTTGCCATGCATTGCATGCCATTTTTTGCGTTGTTCTTTTGGCTCTTCGTCATTGGCGACTAACGTCCCGGGTTTAAGGGTTTAATATATTTTTTCTTTTTTTTTTTACATGGGGAAGACTGAGTGTAGAGACTCCCTGTTGTTGCAATAGCAACGTCTCTTGATGACCGAGCTCTTCATTCATCGAATATGTTGCCCGGGTCTGGTTCTTGTTCCTCCTCTTGCTGCCTGTGATGCTGACTGTCGAACTGTGGGTGGCATGCATGGTACAACTTCAAATGTCTTCCATTGAGGGGTGGAAATTGGATTATACCCCGATGGTCGACTATGACGTACGCGCCGCCCTCATAGACCCTCTATACCACGTACGGACCGGTCCAGTTCTCATTCAGCTTACCCTTTGGGTTACCAGCCATGACTTCTCTTCTTTTAACCATCACCAGGTCTCCTTTCTTAAACTCACGGCCCTTGACTAATTTGTCAAAAGCGCGTGCTATGCAAGCCTGATAGACTTGAATATTCTTTTGAGCTTGTAGTCTTTTCCCCTCCAAGTCGGAGAGTTCTTCAAGTCTTCTTTCAATATTGGTCTGACTCTTGGGTGCGAGTCTATGCTGAATGGCCACTCTGAGAGATGGTACTTCGAGCTCCACCGGGACCACTGCCTCTGACCCATACACCAAGGAGAAAGGCGAGCAACCCGTTGGTGTCTTGTAGACAGTCCAATAAGCCCACAAGGCCTCATACATCCTGTCTTCCCAGTCTCTTTTATTTGCACTGACTGTCTTGGCCAGCAAGGTGCACAATGTTTTGTTGAAGGCTTCTGCTAAGCCGTTGGCCTGTGGATTGTAAGGAGTAGAGGTTCTCCAGTCTATTCTGTATCTGGAAGCCATTCTTGAAACTTTCTGGTTCTTGAAATGCGTTCCATTGTCTGATATGATCCGGTCTGGACTTTCGAATCTGAAAATAATATTTCGCTGGATGAAGCGAGTCACCAGCTCTCCTGTTACTTCTCTTAGTGCCACGGCTTCAGCCCATCTTGAAAAATAATCAGTAATTTCCAAGATGTACTTGCACCCGGAGGAGGAAGGTGGCAAAGGGCCCACGACGTCGGTGCCCCATTGTGCAAACGGCCAGCTTGGGATGGTCGGATGCAAATGTATGGGGGGTTTTCTCAGTATGACTCCATGCTCTTGACATTTCTGGCACGTCTTGGCAAATTTTCCACAGTCTTCAAACATAGCCGGCCAATAATACCCGAGCCTCTTGATCACTATTTTCATTTTGGGTCCGGCCTGGTGGGCGCCAGCAATTCCGGCGTGCACCTCCTTCATAACCCTCCAGGCCTCTTCAGGTGACAAACACCTCAACAGGATCTTCTTTTTGGCATCTGCCATGATTCTGAATAAGACCCCGCCTCTTAGCTCAAATGAATCTTTTATCCGGACCAGCTTGATCCATTCTTCTCTTTGCCTTGGCAATTGCTGGTGCTCGAAGCCCTCAGCGCCGCACAAAGCCTTTTTCCTTCCCTCTTGCTGCTGGCCTCCCTTTCCCCCTGGCTGCTCCGATCGATCCTTTTGCATGGGAAAAGGGCTCCTTTTAAGGGGCGCCTTTTGAGGGCTGATGTGGCAACAGCCTCCCCTCAAAAGAGACCCTTTCTTCTTATTTATTTACCATGGTTTGCCATTTGTTCGGTACTGCAGACCAAGCAACGCCTTTCCTTCTTGGGTTGATGGCCCATTTGAGGCCCGATAATCCCAAAATGGGTGCAGACAGTGGCCACATCAGCTATTCAGGTTAATTTGGCATGTTGGATTGATTATTCAAGCTGGTATATCATCTTGAGCAATAACTATATCATCTAACCTGATCTCAAAATAAAACAAATTGAAGTCGATATGGCATGACTTTCTATATAGTCTTTGTTTAGATGTGCAAACTTCTGATCTAGCCTGTTGTAATCTTTATTTTGTTTAGCTCATCTCTCACACCAATGCAAATTTTTGATCAAGTCTTTGTATATTGAGGATGTTCAGACTTATCTGCAGGTTTGAATCATTGTACCTTGATGAAGATATTTGGGTTGTTAAGGACATCCGAGGAGATTATTTAATTGTTGACCGTGCACCCCTACAGCCATAGTAGCTAGACTGTTTATCTTTCCTTTTAATGTACATTGAGAGGTCTTGTGAGTCATTTTATCTCTCTGGAAAAGGCTGAGCAATGTCTTTTTTAACATTTAGACTCTCTAACCAATTATATGTAATTATGAATGTTAACATACATATTTAGGATTGTTTTTTCTAGGGTAAATTAATTAGAGATTCTTGTCAAAGGATTTGGTTTAATTTATAGTCTCTGTCAGAAGACCAGAAGTCACATAATTCTTTCTTTTTGTGTTACTTAATTTTTAGTCCATATTTTTAGTTTCTCAATATTTATGAATCTTGCGATATGATTTGTCTTTTTAGTATCATTTTTTTTTTCTATTTTACCATTCATTCTTCTGGTCTTTCTCTATGTAGACTTACATTCATTATAATAAGTGTACATATTGCTTACAATAAGCATTGATATCACTTACAGTAAGTCCATATATCACTTATAATAAATCTTCATATCACTTACAGTAAATCTTTGATATCACTTACACTAAGTCTTTGTGTAGAGGCTATTTTTAGCCACCTAGGCCCATCAAGACCTAGCAAGGCTGTGGACACCAAAAAAATATAGCACAATGGTCTTGCATTTAATTAATGGCCCAGCTATCCCTTGAAGGAACCCACTAAAAAGTCCCTTAAACAGGCCCAAAGTAAGCCCATTACCTAGTGGCCCATATACCCTAGGTAAGGAGGTGAGCCTAAGCAAACTTAGCACCCCCCACTACCCAGACAAAAGGCTGCTATAGCAGCAGCGTGAACAGGGGCTGGAAGCTTCCTCTCCAAGTGGCTGGCCTGCGTGAGGAGAGGGTAAAAAAGCTTCTTGCTGGTCCCTTTTCTTGGCTGGGAAGGCAGAAGGGAGAGGGGAGCAGAGAGGACATTCTTCTAAGAGTTGGACTCTTCTCCTTCCTCCCATCCTATTGGTTACGGGGGCTGGGAGAAGAAGTTTCCTTTGGGCTCTTTGGGGTGGCTAGCAGAAGGGAGGGGGGCATCTTGCTGGTTGTTGGTTGCATGGAAGAGGGTTGAATAGAAGGAAAGAAGAGGCTTTGGCTGGCTAGCTGGGAGGTTTTTTCCTCTTCCCATTCCTTGGCTGGTTGGGTGGAAGCATAAGAAAGGAGGCAGGGGTCTTCTCCGGCTGGTCGGGAAGGTGGAGCTGGGCTCGTTTCTTCATCCCTCTCATTGTTGCTGGCTCCTCTTCCCGGCGGTTGGTGTTTAGCAAGAGAAGCTCCTCTCAACCGGGCTCCATTTGTTGCATCAGAGGAAGAAGAGGCCCGGGGTGAGCAGAAGAAAGAGGCAAGGGAGGGGGGACTGCCGCTGCAGCCCCATTATCTTTCTTCTCTCCTTTTTATTTTATTTTATCCTCTCTCATGTAATTCCCCATTCTAATGGCAACAGACCCGTTACTTCTATTCCCCTTTGATATTGCATTGGTTGTGGTGACTGTGGGTGGATAGAAAGGTGTATTTAAATGTTTCTTTTTGCTTCTGTTTAATGGTATTCTATGCACAACCGAAATGGTCATGTCCCTTTCTTTAGTTTTTTTTTCATATGATGTATGGTATGCCCACTCATGTGCCCTCTCTCTCACCCCTCTTGTAAGCTTTCAATACCTCAGTTCTATTGGGTGGCAAGGAGGATAATCTAATATCCCACCTTGTTCCCAAAAAGAACAAATATGCAACACTGCTGGTTTCCCCCTTCCTGGGCATTGTTGCTTGGTTGGGAGGGTTCAGATTTGATGCTTTATGCAATTTCTTTTTTTTGTTGTTTTCTTTGAGCATCCATTATGATGTTTGAAGACTAAACCGTGGGAGGTCAAATAAGATTGATATTTACACCTCATACACTGGGTTTAGAAGGCAGCTAGACCTCTGCTCAAAGTCCCCTTATCACTGCCCCTGTTTCACTGTCTCAAATCCTGCCGAATCGCTTTTCCGAGTGGTTTTGAACATGAAGGGTTCGGTATAAAATACCCATGCCCGGTTTAGGCCCATGGATGGATTCTACATATGTTGAATAGCCCGTCAGCCCGACCGGACACTCAGGTCATCTCTGGATTTTGAGAACTGTGTCCCCGAAGTGCTGCCGAATCGCTTTTCCGGGTGGTTTTGAACATGAAGGGTTCGATATACAATACCCATGCCCGGTTCAGGCCCATGGATGGATTATCCATATGTTGAATAGCCCGTCAGCCCGACCAGACACTCAGGTCATCTCTGGATTTTGAGAACCGTGTCCCCGAAGTGCTGCCGAATCGCTTTTTCGGGTGGTTTTGAACATTAAGGGTTTGGTATACAATACCCATGCCCGGTTCAGGCCCATGGATGGATTCTCCATATGTTGAATAGCCCGTCAGCCCGACCGGACACTTAGGCCATCTCTGAATTTTGAGAACCGTGTCCCCGAAGTGCTGCCGAATCGCTTTTCCATGTAGTTTTGAACATGAAGGGTTCGGTATACAATACCCATGCCCGGTTCAGGCCCATGGATGGATTCTCCATATGTTGAATAGCCCGTCAGCCCGACTGGACACTCAGGTCATCTCTGGATTTTGAGAACCGTGTCCCCGAAGTGCTGCCGAATCGCTTTTCCGGGTGGTTTTGAACATGAAGGGTTCAGTATACAATACCCATGCCCGGTTCAGGCCCATGGATGGATTCTCCATATGTTGAATAGCCCGTCAGCCCGACCGGACACTCAGGTCATCTCTGGATTTTGAGAACCGTGTCCCCGAAGTGCTGTCGAATTGTTTTTCCGGGTGGTTTTGAACATGAAGGGTTCGGTACACAATACCCATGCCCGATTTAGTCCCATGGATGGATTCTCCATATGTTGAATAGCCCGTCAGCCCGACCGGACACTCAGGTCATCTCTGGATTTTGAGAACTGTGTCCCCGAAGTGCTGCCGAATCGCTTTTCCGGGTGGTGTGTTCGGTATAAAATACCCATGCCCGGTTCAGGCCCATGGATGGATTCTCCATATGTTGAATAGCCCGTCAGCCCGACCGGACACTCAGGTCATCTCTGGATTTTGAGAACCGTGTCCTCGAAGTGCTGCCGAATCACTTTTCCGGGTGGTTTTGAACATGAATGGTTCGGTATACAATACCCATGCCCGGTTCAGGCCCATGGATGGATTTTCTATATGTTGAATAGCCCGTCAGCCCGACCGGACACTCAGGTCATCTCTGGATTTTGAGAACCGTGTCCCCGAAGTGCTGCCGAATTGCTTTTTCGGGTGGTTTTGAACATGAAGGGTTTGGTATACAATACCCATGCCTGGTTCAGGCCCATGGATGGATTATCCATATGTTGAATAGCCCGTCAGCCTGACCAGACACTCAGGTCATCTCTGGATTTTGAGAATCGTGCCCCCGAAGTGCTGCCGAATCGCTTTTCCGAGTGGTTTTGAACATGAAGGGTTCGGTATACGATACCCATGCCCGGTTCAGGCCCATAGATGGATTCTCCATATGTTGAATGGCCTGTCAGCCTGACCGGACACTCTGATCATCTCTGAATTTTGAGAACCGTGTCTCCGAAGTGCCACAGAATCACTACGATTTGATATTTTGGACAAAAGGGCCGGATAAACTGATTCTCGCGCCCCGTCTGGAATTGAAAAGAACTCTTTCATGGTGTGGATGCTATTTCCTTCCAACCCGGCCTTTGAATCCTCCGTTTTCCACATGTTTTGTGCACGGGAAGGGCTGCCAAATCACTTTGGTCTATGAACAGTGCTGTCGATTCGCCCCTGCCGAATCGCCCCTGCAGAGTGGGCCTGGCTGCTGATTCGCCCTTGCCGAATCACCTCTGCAGAATGGGTCTGGCTACCGATTCGCCCCTGCTGATTCGCCCTTGCTGAATCGCCCCTGCAGAATGGGTCTGGCTGCCGATTCACCCCTGCCAATTCGCCCTTGCCGAATCGCCCCTGCAGAATGGTTTTGACTACCGAATCGTTTTGTTTGCTGAATCAAATGGGTTGTTCATGATGATGTTTGAGCATATAACAATCAAATGAGATTAAACCATGAAAAGGACAATGACAGTCAAAGCATGTCAAACTTCTTGCATTTACCAAATAGAAAAATGGCGTAATAAACAAAAGAACAAATAAACGAGCATGCAAATTGACCCTAAAAAAGATGAAGAGCACATACACATTCAACTCTCTTGCAAATTTAACTGCAAATTTGTGGTTTTATATTGCGCCTTTTATCGAATGTCGTGTTTTAGGTCACAAGGCTTTTTTTAATTTGGCAATTAATCAAGGGTTTTCTCTTTCTAAAAGAGTTGTAATTAACGTCGTTGCGCTTAGGCGACGACGGGATTTTGGTCCCGACCCGATCTTCACAATCGTTTGACGAAGTCAAATGGTGCGCATAATAGACCTAAAGTCCTTCGACTCTCGGAGGCAATACACTTGATTGTCACTTCGGTGACTGGCTTGCCTGCGCTATGCAAATTGCCGATTCATCTCTCGTCACCATTGCTCGAGTAGCATTCGACGGGACTTGGATTAGCAATACGCACTCATGAGAACTTAAAAGATTTTAGGATCCATAAAAATCCATTTCCACAAAGGCAAAACGGCTATGGCCCTCGCGTCACGTGTCCTCGACTTCAGCCAACCGACTTCCGAACATGCTTCAGCTGTAAATGCCCAACGGTCTCAGCGGTAGTTTCCGAACACCGCACCGGCTGCTCGAAAAGGATTTGTCCTTACTGAGCAGATCAGGCGGCTCCTGCTTGAGCCCGCAATCACCAAGGCACCCGAGCACCAGCCACCGCGCAGTCTCCGCGCCCGACGACCTAGGTCTCCAAGGGTAGTCTCCGGAAACCCCTCATCCTGTTCGGTTCAGACACTGTCTACCGAACAGGTCCTGCAGGAATCATGCCATAGACCCGCTGGCATAAGCAGTGCTCGGGTACCAAGCACCGAGCAGTGGGCTCAGCTACCGAATAGCAAGTCTAGCCCACCGAACAGGCTACCTGCTCGGTACTTTTCGCTCAGGAGAATCCAAGCAGCCTTTCGCCCCCTCGCAGCTGTTATAACGGCTACACGGCACGCGCCCCAAAATCAAGCAGCACCCTAACTGTAGAACTCCTCATCAGACGCCCCAACACGTAACTCCTCGCCAAGGACGCCAACCGGCGCGCCCTTTTCGGCGTCATTAAGGGACGTTCCATCCCACTCCTTCTATACCATCGCCTATAAAAGGCCCAGGTAACCTCCGAACAGAGGGACGTCGTCTTAGACGCTCACACTCGTCCTCGCGCGACACACACGAGAACCCCCTTTCATTCAAGCCTTTCAAGTCTCATACTGACTTAGGCATCGGAGGGTTCCGGCCCCCCGGTTCTTCAACCGCCCCCTTGATTCCGTTCTGGTCTTGCAGGCTTCCGTCCGCGCCGGCGTTCGTCTTCCCCATCTTCTTCAGTGGAGGCCCGTTTGGCTCAGGCCCAAACAGGCAAACGCCGCCATAGTTTGGCGCCGTCTGTGGGAACGACAGCAGTCATGGCTCGCGGACGTTCCTCTCACCAGAACTTTAGCAGCAAAGCGACGAGGTCTCGACAGCCGCGTGCGGACTCACGCGACAGAGTCCCCCCTATTGACGCCTCCGTCGCCCCACCGGTGCACCCGACGACGATCCTGCTGATCTTGTACCTGCGACCGCCCTGGAGATAGCAGAGCTCTGGCGGCAGATACAACATCTGATAGGAATCTGTCAGGGCCTCCAGGCCCAGTTGGCTAGACAACCGGCCTTGATGGTTCCCCCGCCACCGGAGCAACTAGCAAAGTTATCTCACCGATGGTCTCGTGCCCCTCCAGCGCCGCAGAAGCAGCATGCAAAATCGCCCCCGTTCGCATGCCGAACACCAATGAGGCAGGCCAACTCACCCCGCCATGCCGCGGTGGTTTCAGCCCCCACACGTTCCGATGTCGATTCCAGCGCCCACGCGTCCAGGCGCGAGGGCTCAACGCCTGCCGACCAGGAATTGGTTAGACGCCTCTGCCGCGTCGCTGACCTTGAGCACCGCATGGACGCGATCATCCAGAAGGCAGACTCTTGGGGGACGACGACCTGGACTTTCGCTCCCCGTTTACCGTGGAGATCCTAGAAGTATGGGTCTCCCCAAAACTGCCTCTACCTTGCATCGCGCCCTACGACGGCACCACTTACCCAGTGGACCATGTCCATGGGTTCGAGTCGTACATGGTGTTCCACGGAGCATCAGACGCGGCCAAATGCCAGTCTTTCCCGACCACACTGAAGGGGGCTGCGCGGGCATGGTTCAAAGCCCTCCCCGCAGGCTCCATCTCTTCCTTCCACCAGTTGAAAAAATCCTTCCGGGATCACTTCCTGGCTGGAAGGTCTCAACGGCGCACCACAGCATCACTTCTGTCTGTTCGGCAGAAGAAAGACGAAGCGCTCAGGGACTACGTCCAGCGGTTCCAGACAGAAGCACTTCGCATCCCGAGCCTCGACGTCTCTTTAGCCACCAGTGCCCTCATCCGAGGCACTCGCGACGGCTTCCTTCAGAGGACGCTCGGGGTCCAGCAACTACCTACTCTCGCCGAGCTCCTCTCCACTGCCCAACGCCACGCTGCGTTCGAGGAGAATCTAGTTGCCGATTGAGCCAACCAGGAAAACTCGCCCCGAAACGGGAAGGACCTTATAAGGTCATTTGGGTTCTCGGAAGAGGTTTTTACAAGCTGCCTACCTTCGGCGACAAAACCATACCGAGAACCTGACATGTAAAAGGCTTATTAATTATAAAAGCCTCTCTGCTCAGCGTCCTTCTCTCTTAGCTGTTCTATCGGTTGATGTAAAGGGCGAACGGTACAACGGTCACGAGCTCTTCAGCTCGGAAGACCAGCGCGGTACCCGTCCTAAGACAGAGGTGTTCGGCACAACCCCAGGTTGACGAGCTCTTCAGCTCGACCTACACAGAACCCACGAGCCTCTATACACCGACGAATTCCGATTCGGACAGAACACATCTAGAAAAGAGAGGGAAAAAGGACAACGCTAGTTAAAGAAGTCGGGCGAACGGTACAACCCCTGGTCATGAGCTCTTCAACTCAGAAGACTAGTGCGGTACCCGTCCTATAACATAGGTGTTCGGTTCAACCCCGGGTTGACGAGCTCTTCAGCTCGACCTGCGCGGAACCCACGAGCCTCTAGACACCAGCGGAACTCACCTTGCCTGCCACTAGTTTGATAGCCGCGCCCGCCAAAGCGACCTCCAACCTCGTTTACAGGCGCTCCTCAGCAAGACATCACCTTGTCGCAATCAACCGGTTGCTCCGCCGCAGGCATGAAGACATCTCCCCTCTCAAGTGCTCACGATCGCATCCGAGCAGACTTGAGAGGGTGGGGGGCAAGTGTAGAGGCTATTTTTAGCCTCCTAGGCCCGTAGGCCCATCAAGACCCAGCAAGGCAAAACGGCTATGGCCCTCGCATCACGTGTCCTCGGCTTCAGCCAACCGACTGCCGAACATGCTTTAGCTGTAAATGCCCAACGGTCTCAGCGGTAGTTTCCGAACACCGCACCAGCTGCTCGAAAAGGATTTGTCCTTACCGAGCAGATCAGGCGGCTCCTGCTCGAGCCCGCAATCACCAAGGCACCCGAGCACCAGCCACCGCGTAGTCTCCGCGCCCGACGACCTCCAGGTCTCCAAGGGTAGTCTCCGGACACCCCTCATCCTGTTCGGTTCAGACACTGTCTACCGAACAGGTCCTGCAAGAATCATGCCATAGACCCGCTGGCATAAGCAGTGCCCGGGTACCAAGCACCGAGTAGCGGGCTCAGCTACCGAATAGCAGGTCTAGCCCACCGAACAGGCTACCTACTCGATACTTTCCGCTCAGGAGAATCCAAGCAGCCTTTCGCCCCCTCGCGGCGGTTATAATGGCTACACGGCACGCGCCCCACGATCAAGCAGCGCCCTAACTGCAGAACTCCTCAACAGACTCCCCAACACGTAACTCCTCGCCAAGGACGCCAATCGACGTGCCCTTTTTGGCGTCATTAAGGGACGTTCCGTCCCACTCCTATACCATCGCCTATAAAAGGCCCAGGTAACCTCCGAACAGAGGGACGTCGTCTTAGACGCTCTCACTCGCCCTCGCGCGACACACATGAGAACCCCCTTTCATTCAAGCCTTTCAAGTTTCATACTGACTTAGGCATCAGAGGGTTCCCCCCCGGTTTCTTCAACCGGCCCCCCCTGATTCCGTTCTGGTCTTACAGGCTTCTGTCCGCACTGGCGTTCGTCTTCCCCATCTTCTTCAGTGGAGGCCCGTTTAGCTCATGCCCAAACAGGAAATCACCGCCACACTTTAATATCACTTACAGTAAGTCTTTGATATCATTTACAGTAAATCTATATATAACTTACAATAGATATTCATATCACTTATAGTAAACCTTCGATATCACTTAAGTCTTCATATCACTTACGCAGTAGCCGATGTCATCCTTAGCAGTGTCTCCTTTGTACTTTGGTACTCCACCTTCGAGATGCCCCTTAAGAGTTGTGTCCGACTACTTGTATTATTTATGTTTGGAAACTTGTACCAAACTTGCACTACGTACTTGTGTTTAATTTCACTTATTTGTAGATTTCTAGTGTTGTATTGTTTTTTTTTTTTCATATCCTATTCGACTGATCATTCAACTCTTTTGAGTCTTCGAATTCGTGAGTGAGGACATCGAAAATTGGATTCTCAATGAAAATCAAAGGAGAAATTTTTGGGGTCGTTACACCCTCCCTCGTTGGTCTCCTATCTTCTCCTCTCTCTCTCTCTCTCTCTCTCTCTCCCTCCCTACCTCCCTCCCCCCGCTCTCTCTCAACTTCTCTCTCCTCACACTATCGCTGTCATGTTGATTGCTACGTGGAGAGGTGGGCCGCTCTACAACATGTGGACACTGTAGAAGGCGCAATGACTAGCTCCCTCTCTCTCTCTCTCTCTCTTGATTCGTAGAAGGTGGAGACTGATATGGTATAAAAAAAAGTAAGAAAATGAAGTGGATGTGGAAACTTTGCGCACATGACAAGTGCATGTATGGCATAGATTTGTAAATATATTTCAACTGGTATATTTGTTTAAATATTTATTAAAATAAAATTATCAAAAAAATTCCCTAATTTAAAGTACTGATCGCTTGTTCAAAGAAAAAAAAAATCTTAGTATGGATTGATCTTACACCTCAACTAGGGTAAAGACAAGAGGGAAGTAATAATTTTGATTTGGATAGTCTTCTAGGCTATTTGACCGGTTCTGGAGATCAGGTCATGTAGAAATGGTAACTGGTTGGTTCCTTGGCGGCTTTTATCTTATCATCGAATCAACCCATAAGGAGCCGCCTTCTTTTACTTCCCACCCCCCCCCCCCCCCCCCCTTTTGACTCTTTCAGACGACCTGAGTAGAAGGGAAGTCAAAACAAAACCTAGGAAGACACTTGTCAAATTATAGTGCTGATATATAAGCTAACTATGCACATTTTGTTGCTCTACCACTGACCAAGTCTGTTCTTGACTTGGTACCACTGAGCAAGTGCACGCGTTCCTGCATCTTTCACGTACTGCAAGTGGATCATATCGGAGTTGTACTAGTGGAAGGCATGATCAGTCTTCACTCCACGTCCATTAATCTTTAATTTTTCTTACCATTAGAGGACATGAGATCTAGTTTACGTTTGTACTCGCAGACCGGTATGCACGGCACCATGGTTTTACATATAAAGACAAAAAGCAACTTGGACATGCCACGGTATCCAGCAAACGTGAGGTCAGGAACACCGAGATCTCGGCAGTGGGTCTTCTCAAACACCTTCGGTCGTTTTTCTTATTCTTCACTAGCTAATTCAATGATGAGAGCTACTTGAGACGAACATTAAGTGGGTGGACGAAGACGTATCGTGCCAAGTCAGGGACTCAGGCAAACGGATCGATGAGCAGTAGGGACAAGTTCTTTTTTTTTGGTCAGTCTGAGCAAGGGACAAGTTCACGTACGCAAACAATGACATTAAGTGAAAAGTGTAGTATATTTTTTTATTACATTTAAGTGTAATATGATTAGACACTAAATTCATATGGCACCTGATAGTTAAGTTGTCATTTTATCACTGCCAATGTGAGGGATGTCACATGGATTTAACGTCTAATCACATTACACTTAAGTGTAATAAAAAAGTACACTAAATCTTTCTCATGACATTAAATTAAACCTATATAATGGCTGAGAATAATAAATGTTATTATGTCAACCAATTCAGTGATCAAATGATAAGATCATGCCGGCCATTAATGCTATACTTGATTAAATATGATCAGAAATACGATTGCCTCATACTAGCTAGATTGTGTCTGCTAAGTAAATGTCCTGGATCATGAAAAAGTATGTGTTTATTCTTGCAAGTTTTGAATATACAGATAATATTTACATATGTTATGATCCAACAAATTCCGCATATATAAATATCCAACAAGTTTTTCTATTGCCCTGACTTTTTCTAAAATTATGTGGAGTACTTTGGGGCGGCCTGAGATAGATGCCCATTAAAAGTGTACAAAACTTTCTAAAATTACCGTGAGTTTTCTACTAAGCTGATCATTAATCTTACTTTGGATGGCGGCAGCGTGGTTGGTAATTAAGGTTGTAGCTTGCGTTAAGTGATTTTTCCTGAAATTATACGTTTGACATAACCGGCTTGGTCCGACCAAATATTTTCATTTTTTTTTTTTCATCAGACAGTATTAATTAATAATTTCCTCTTTTTATTTGAATAGGGTTTATCTTTAGAATCTGGTAAACTATTAGATGGTAAGATCACGTCGGCGTATGAATCCCTCTGGACAGAGCGACCATACATCAATGTAGATAAAACTCAAATTCTTGGGGTCAATTTTTTTTAAATTAAGATTTAATATGGCTAATTTATTAATGAAATAAGTTGAAAACAAGAGGCAAAAGCTAAATGCAAACCGTGTGGGATATATAGGCCAATTTATATATTAAAGAATAAAAGTTTTTAGAACTCTGTAAATAATTGATTTTAAAAATATATATGTCGAAGAATAACTCGAGGGCGAAAATCCAAACGTCGATAACAATGCTCAACATAATCGTCTTCTGCTGATCTTTGTCTGATATCTCAGATTCATATATTCCTGTGGCTCCAGACTTTGAAGATGTTTTCAGATTTAGATTGTTTAGAGTAATCTGCAACCATTAATGAGTTTTCACAACAGGCCCTGGCAAATTCTTGGGGTCAATTATTATTAAGTTACGTGGACTATATTCTCTGACGACTATGTGCGCACTGCGCGCGTGTGTGGAGAGACGTCATTAATTATCAGTTACTTGGCCAAATTCACACAAGACTTAGAGCTTAAAATGAAAAAAGAAACCTTCTTTTATGTGGTCTTTGTGATCATCTGCATATGGCTTTGATAGTAGTTGATTATATTGTTGGGTTCATATTCTGGAAACTAAGTGAATTCACACTCTAAGTGATAAATGAAAGTCAAACAATGTTTTTAATGATGAATGAGTTGAATTGAGGTTTCATACATGTCAATTAAGATGATACAATATTTGGTTATCTATGTCTACATTATACCTAACTATACATGTTTTATCATGCAGGTACAAATGCATATAACCAAGCCTTCTCAAATCATGAGAAATGATCACAATCACAGAGTATACATGTACCTGTCGACAGACCCAAAGGCATATGTCGACAGATGCCGCAGTTGTGATCAGACTGAAGAGTACTGAGAGCACCTGTCGACAGATTCTCAGAGACCTGTCGACAGATGTCGCAGACAGAAATACCAGAGTTCTGTGTTTTGGCAAAACTGTCTCTGCCTGTCGACAGATGGATATCGCCTGTCGACAGATGCCACAGACCAGAGCAACCTGAAGTCTGTCTGTTGCAAATCTGTTGCAATCTGTCGACAGATACTCAGAACCTGTCGACAGATGCAGAGGATCTTCAAATACGGAAACCTTCCTTCATATCCAAGATTGTGTTTTCAAGTCCCACGACTCTCCACATGAAACACAACTATATAAGCATCCTTTTGAAGAGAATCTAGTACAGAAGCAGCCACAACCAAAAACCCTAAAGTCAAGTCCAAGAGAAAAGAAGTTGCTGCTGCTCTGCTTCAAGTCTGCAGTGCAGAGACCGAAAGATCAGTTGATCCTGCAGTACTGAAGATAGATCGTCGTGGATTCAACCTTCTCCATCAGTCCAGAGCACTCAAGTCGAAGTTTGAACTCCATCCAGGCGTTCTCAGAAGAGTTCCACATTAGGATTTATTCCTACGCTCTGAACTCTTCCTGTTTCATAATTCTCATCAACTGTGTGTGTGTTTGTGTGATTCAAGCGTCTCTTGTGCTTGAGATCACGTGTGTGTGTTGTTCTGATCGTGGGTGCACATCAGAAAACACGTGTGTGTGTGAGTTGTAGTCACTGAACTCGCTCATAAGCAGTTTACTCTGTGTGTGTGTGTGTGCCGTGGACGTAGGATACACTGTTGTGTACTCCGAACCACGTAAATCTGCGTGTCTCGTGGTTTGGTCATTTCTACGATAGATGTTTGATAGACACGTTGCATATTCACACACTAGATAGGTTTCTACATCATCTACACATAGTTTAGATCTTGATACTGTCTTGATAATCTATGCTTTAAGAAAAAGAACGTGATAATAGCGTTTAAGAGGCAGTAATCTATTCAACCCCCCTTCTAGATTACCATATTGGGAATTCCGCAACCCTTCATATATATATTAATTACTTGATGTGAGAGATCCGTCAATGCATCATGCTGTGCTAATTAATTCCGTCTCTAGTTTTTTTTCTCCCTTTTTTTATAGTGAGCATTGTTTGTGCACATTTAATTAAAGTATTATTTATAGTACTTTTGAATATGACAAAATCTTATTTATTCTTATTTAATTAACAAATACATCTGATTGTGTGTGATTAGAATTACTTGTAGTCTAGATTTTATTTTATTATCGACAGATCTCTTTCTATTGTCAACAGATATCTCTTGGGTGTCGACACATGTATTTCTATCTATCGACACATGATTTACTTCAAGCGAATAATTTTATATGTATGAGATCGGCTCTCACTGAGTCAGTCGAAGTATGACATCGATTGGTGAATAAGTCTCAACAGTCAAAGTTCAACTCCGACTCTTGGCTAGTCGAAGTGCGACATCGATTGATGAACAAGTCTCAACAATTAATCGAAGTACACTCTAACTCGTGACAAGTTGAAGCTTCACATCGATAGACTTTTTTTTGTTGCGATTGATGACACCACATCGATTGACGTCAATTTTGTTGCGATTGATGAACATCACATCAATTGATGTTATTTTTGTTGTGATTGATGAACACCACATCGATTGACGTTATGTTTTGTTGCGATTGATGTAATCCATATCGATTGGTGTTATATCCTTACGATTAGTGAACAATAAATAAGTTGTGTTTTGATTGCCGACCAATTGTTCACTTCTCATATTGACTAGTGTTATATCCTTGCAATTAGTGAACAAAAGGTTAAGTTGTCTTTCAATTACTGAACAAGTATTCACATTTCTTTTCGATTGCTTTAAAGTGTTCCGATTGCTGTTATATTCCCACTTCAACTCTTGTCCAGTCGAAGTACTCTATCATTCTCATTTCTGTTAAGTATCTAAGAGTCAAAGCCGACTTCTCTTGAAATGTCTAAGTGCTAAAATTCAAATTTTTATTTCCCTCTCTCTCTTTACAATGTTAAAGATATTATTTTTTTTTTAAAAGAACATAGCTTGACTTGTCAGTTTAGAACTTCTATAGTTAATATCTTTTAAACTGACAAATCATTTAGCATTCTTTTTAAGTAAATCTTTTGTAACTAACTTTTGCGCGCCAAACGTAGAACACATCTACTTTTAGATGCATGTCAGATCTTATACCAATAAGGATACGCACCTTTTCTCAGACATAAATTAAGTATGTAGTTGTATTATCTTACCTTTTATTTCTTCTGTCCAGTATACTATCTGCTTCATTTCTAGCCTCAGAAGAAAGGAAGTGTCTTGCATGTTTCTGATGTATTTTGGAAATGGATTTTTCGATCCATCACAAAATTATTTAAATTTAAAATTTATTTATCATGTTCTCATGTGTGTACCCCGTATTACAAATTCAAGTTCCGTTTAGTGCTAAACAAGTCACTATAACGAAAGATGAATCGGTAATCACAGAGCGCAGACGTGCCAGTCGCCGAAGCGACAACATGTTCTGCCTCCGAGAGTCGGAGGGCTTTAGGTCTATTTGCGCGCCGTCTGACTTCGTCAAACGAAAGTGGAGATCGGGTCGGGACCAAGATCCCTCCGTTGCCTAAGCGCAACGACGTTAATTACATCCCTCTGAGAGGAAAAACCCTTGATTAATCGCCAGAATAAAAGGTCTTGTGGCCTTAAGCGAAAACATCCGATAAAAGATACGCGTAAGGATGAATTTAATTGCGCCTAATGCGAGATGATCAAAACACAACACTCGACACATTTTCGACTCTATTTCAGATTTATCTAAAGGGATTGAAAGGATTTCAACATTATTTGATCTGATTTGGTTTTTATTCTTTTGCATTCTTTTTGTTTAATTTTTACTTTATGGAATTGTCTCTTTATCTATTGATCTTTTGGTTTGATTTAAATTTTGATTGTCTGATTTGATGGGGAATTTTATTTGATTTTTAATGTTTTTTTATTCAAATTTATTTCTCTCAGTTCATTTGAATTTGAGATTTATTTGGACTTTTACTCCCAATTAAGATGCTTAATTTAGAATTGTTTGATTTGGCTTCTTTTGTTTAAAATTACTTTATCTGACCTTTTTTTTTTTACCTTAGATTTGCTTCCGGATCATTGTTTTGTTCTACTTATTGGATCTAACTGCATTGCATTTTTTTTGCTTGATTTAAAATTGCAACCTTTGGATTTGTTTGGATAATTGGATTTATTTTTCCTTCCTTCCCTTTTTTGAATTGTATATAATTGTTTGTCTCTTTTATTTCCTTTCTTTTAAACATTTATTAATTATCATCTCATTAGTTCCGTTGCCATTTTTCTGCTTTATTTTTGCTTGTTAAATGAGGGAGAAAGATGTACAGATGTATGCGCACGAGTGTATTGGTTGTGTGTATGTGTGGGCACGTGTGTTTGTGGGCGCAAATAATGAGATTTTCCTTTTTTTTATGCGCAGGAGCATGGGTGTATGTGCTCAGATGGGTTTAAATGGCAGGGCTATTGTGGGTAAAAGAAAAAACAAATTGGGATGGGTTGGAAAGGCAGGCTGTGCGTATATGGGGCCTAAACGGCAGGGTTCATGTGTGGGGGCTTAAACGGCAGGGTCCATGTGTAGAGTTTAAACGGCAGGGTCCATGGGCCCTACAGGGCGCAGAACGGCATAGGCTGATATGTTAAACGGCAGGGGCTGAACGGTAGAGGCTGATATGTTAAACGGGGGTCTGTTTGAGAACTGAACGACGGCCTGCTTATTTTTTTTATTGACGTTTATTTATTTCTTTTAGTGTTTTATTCGCTTTCATTCTTTGTTAATTAATCATTTCCATTGATCTATTTTTTTTATCAATTCACTTGTGTTTTTTTTTCTTATTTATTACTTTTGGTCATTTAATTTCTGTTGATCTTCTCGTTTGTAGTATTTATATTTATTTTTATTGGTCGAAATTTTATTCGATTGTTATTATTATTATTTTACCCATTATTGTTGTTATTATTTCCATTGTTTGTCTCATTTATCTGCTCTCGTGTTTGACGCGTCAATCAGATGGCGTACGTCACACCAGCACTCATTTCTCTTCCTTACACACGTGCATGCATATACCACAAGTCAATGAAATCACAGTTGACGAAATACGGGAATCTGTTCGTTGTTATAATTCGATTTGATGGTAACCATCCCTACCCACCATATGTCGGGATGGTCCCCGGGTACGCCTACCTATGAATCCGAGGGGACGCCCGCGATTCAATGTTCGCTGAATGGTGGAGATGTAATGTTCGCCAAATGGCGCCGACTTGCAACACAAATTACTCAGCAGTCATATTGGCACAAATACATTTGGAAATCATTAGTATAAACGAATGAACACCGGACTCGAGACGAAAATCTGACAGCACCTCCTCTTAGCTTGCACGTTTGGGGGGGGGGTGTACATGACATCCGTCCACCACAATGGAGACGATGCCAACAAGATGTTGATACCAGGGCAACAACACCAAGGTACACGACACCGGTTCCCGAGGCGTCCCCGAGAAGACCGGTATATGCCGAGACCGGAAGACAATCTAAACGACGACCCTCAAAGCATGCGTCACTAAACGGCTGAAAAGAGGGGCATTGGGTTTTAATGGAGAAGAGGGGTTGAACGGAAGCACTGCGTAAGCACTACGTAGGGCTGCCGTTCAGGGCCCTCAACATCTAGGAAACGATGAAGCCACAGGGAGGGGTGAACGGCGACACCTCGAAGCACGTAATACTCTAAACGGCGTCCCTGGCAGCCCTCCAAAACACATGATATTCTGAATGACAGCCCTCCAGAACCCATGATACTTTGAACGGCAGCCTCCAAAACACATGATATTCTGAAGGGCAGCCCTCCAAAGAATGAACTATTCTGAACGGCAGCCCTCCAGAACACATGATATTTTGAACGGCAGCCTCCAAAACCCATGATATTCTGAACGGCAGCCCTCTAGAGCATGAAATATTCTGAACGGCAGCCATCCAGAACACATGATATTTTGAACGGCAGCCTCCAAAACACATGATATTCTGAACGACAGCCCTCCAAAGCATGAAATATTCTGAACGGCAACCCTCCAAAACACATGATGTTTTGAACGGTAGCCTCCAAAAGACATGATATTCTGAACGGCAGCCCTCCAGAGCATGAAATATTCTGAACGGCAGCCCTCCAGAACACATGATATTTTGAACGGCAGCCTCCAAAACACATGATATTCTAAACGGCAGCCCTCCAAAGCATGAAATATTCTGAACGGCAGCCTCCAAAACACATGATATTATGAACGACAGCCCCCGGAACAGCAAGAAGCAGATAATTCAACGATGGGTAAACCAATAGTGAAGAAGAGGCTAAATGGCAGCACTGCACAAGCACTGTGCAGGGCTGCCGTTCAAGGCCTTCAACATCCAATGAAGAGGAAAGCAAATTGAAGGCTCGCTGGCATTTCCTCTGCGCAAAACCAATGCTCTATGAATACTTTTGGGGCTACGAACCACCATTCTTTTGACTTCAACCAGAGTAAAATAAGTATACCTCTGTCTATATATCAGATGGTCGGCGACCCTTACATGGGAAGAAGTAAAGGGACCGGAGATGGAACTCATAAACATGATTTGGTAGGCTACTATACGGGACACATGCATACACAGTATATGAAAGATTAACACATGTAGGGAGGAACACCCAATATGAAATATTCGGATCAATCTTAAAAAAAATGAAAGGAATCCGAGTGCACTTAATGTTGTATAATCCCTTTTTTGCAGACCGAGCTAAAGGCATAGAAAAGCCCAACTCGATGCGTGCGAGACTGACTCACCATTCAGATCTTAAACGGAATAAAGGAGGAAGATGAAACAAACTGAAATAGGGAGAGAAAGTTCATATGACAATCCTTGAGATAGGATGCCATATGCCCCTCCTCGACACCTCTCAGATGCCCCTTTACAAACGCACAGTAAAAAGAAAGAAACGACATACCGAAAGGGAAAGAAACCATAAACAAGACAATTGCACAGCTCCACATTTATGTAGCGAGCATATTTCTTCGTTTCAAACAAAGAAGAGTACAATGGCGACAGGGGGAAGAAGGTTGACAATAACAGAGAGGATTCACGTCAGAAACCAGTGCTCCCAACCCTCATCTTCTTAACTCACCCTCTCCCTTCTCTTTCCCTTTCTTGGAAGAATTCTTCCCAGCCCCTTCGCCAGGAAGACCGCTTCAGACGCTGCTTCCCTTTGCTCCCAGAAGAAAACTCCAAGCCGCCAGAAGCTTCCTTTCCCTCTCTGCTACTACCGGCCTCTCCTTTTTTTTTTTTGATCCGATCCCTTTTGCATGGGAAAGGGGCCCTTTTAAAGGGGCACCCCTTTTGAGGGCTGAGGTGGCTGGGCTGCCCTCAGAACGACCCCTCCTCTCTTAACATATTTACTCCTTGTGCCATTAGAGTGTTGCTCTAACCAATTGTTGGTTATTGGGCTACTAGCCCATCTGTGGCCCAGCGGTCACGAAAGAGGTGCAAACATGTATGCATATTTCCCATGCAACTGGGTACATAAGAACACAAGCTATCTTAGAATGGCAACCAAGTTGATCGTTAGATAGAAACATGCAGGCTATCTTAAAATGGCAACCAACCTGATCGTTAGGAAGAAGACTTGGAGATGTTGCACTCAAGAGATTTCTTCTTAGTCTAAACATTTATATTTCAATGGTCAGATTCAAATGGCTATATAGTCGAAGACTGAAGACTCTATATAAGGTAGTCGAAGCATTTGAAGAAGGAGATAGACACATACATACATTTCTGAAGATAGACAACGACCTTCAACGAACAAAATCTGTTCATCTGTTCAAGCCTTTGAGTAGTCTTCAGATGTGTGGACAAGTTTCTTAGATCATCCATTCAGTCCACTTAGAGCCAGAAAGAGAAGAGCGCATCTAGTTCTTATCCTTTGTAGATCTCTTTCTGTCTGTGCTTTCTCATTCTTTGAGCATCACTTCTTGTGTAAACATTAGTGCTTATAACCAACAGAGGGTTTGTTCCTGTGTTCCCCTTTTATAGAAGGGAGGTCCTATTTGAAGTAGGAGGTTTGTATGCCCCTCAGTGAAAGGAAGACTTGCTTAGGAGCAAGTGGTGTATGCCCCTCTTTGAAGGTAAGACCAAGGTTGCTTGGTGGGGTTAGTGGAAAATCTCAAGAGTTGCTTGGGAACTATACGTAGGATTTCTATTTGGAATGAGGTCTGAACCAAGATAAATCCTTTGTCTATTATGTGTGATTGAGTGATTTTCAAATCGTTCTGTCTTAGTAGAAATTGTAAAAGAAAGTTCTATTCACCCCCCCCTCTCTAAGATATCTCAAATCTATCTCGATCCAACAAGTGGTATTAGAGCGGATTCTTCTCTAAAGAATCTAATGATTTGAGAAGAGATGACAACTGAGATGCACAACCATGAAAGTTAATCCATGACAAGGCCACCATTCTTTGATGGTGAAGATTATAGTATTGAAAGATGAGGATGGAATGCTTCATACGCGGCCCAGACTTCAATTTGTAGGAGGAGCAAGGTGATCATATTACTCTCGTTGAAAGTCCATGCATTTGATTGGTCATTAACTGGCAAAAGATATATATCATTAAACTATAAAGCTAAAAACTACCTTTGCTGCGCATTATGTAAAAAAGAATTCAATAGAGTTTCAGCATACAAAACTACTAAGGAAATGTGAGATAAGTTAAAATAACTTATGAAGCTACATATAAGGTAAAACAAAACATGATAGATATTCTTCTTTCCCAAAATGAACAATTTCAATATTGCCTAATGAAAACATAACTCATATGTATAATAGGTTTACTGACATAACAAATGACCCAAGTTCATTAGGAAAATATTATACTAATGAAGAAGTAGTTATAAGAATTCTCAGATCTCTAACTCAACCACGGACTCCTAAAGTAACAGCTATAGAAGTAGCCAATGATTTAACTAAACTTCCTCTAGATAATTAATAGGTTCTCTCATGGTACATGAAACAAACATGGAAATTTTTTTGAAGGATCATCGAAAAAGAAAATATCTAATGCTTTGAAGACGACAGCTTCTCCTTCTTCCTCCTCTTTTGAAGATTCAAAAGAAGACTTTGAAGATAGTGATGAAGAAGCCATGCTATCTAGAAAGTTTCAGAAAATGCTTGCAAAGAAGAATAAGTTTGGATAAAAAAGACACTACAAGAAAGAAAAGAAGAGCAAGGAGCCTACTTTCTATGAGTGTAAGCAGCCATGACATCTCAAATCAGAGTGTTCTAACATCAAAATAAAAGATCCAACTAAAAAACTTTGAGAAGATGAAAGGTAAAAAAAAGAAATATGGAAAATACTAGAAGAAATCTATGGCAGCAACTTGGGAGAATGAAGATGCATCAAGCTCAACCTCCTCAAGTTTAGAATAAGAAATGGAAGAAATAAATCTATCCATCATGGCAGGACTAGAGTAGATAAATTCTGAAACCTCACTTACTTTCTGTTCTAACTCAAATTTTGATAGCTTAGAAGAGGCTTTCAACGAATTGTATGATAAATATAAAATTGTAATAAAGGAATTAAAAGTTCTCAAGCTAAATTTCGTTAATGAAGAGAAAGCTAACACAATTCTAAAATCAGAAGTCGAAAAATTAAAAGATCAATTCAATGAAAGTAAAAGATCGAATAGTCTATTATGTGAAGATCTGAAAGCTAAAAATAGTAAGATCATAGAACTAGAGAATAAAAAATTGAATATAAGAATGAAGAAAATTTAAAGGAAAAAATGATTATCTAAGAGCTTCTATAGATAAAATAACAAACTATAAGACATCCTTAGTAGCCAGATTAAAAGGTGCTAGAATAGGTAAAAATAAATATAGAGCTGGATATAAACCACCAGTAAATGAAGAAGAAATTGTTTATCCTAAACAATATATCAACCTTCGAAATTTTTAAAAGAAAAGTTAATTGGAAAATATAGAAACGTAAACCAACATTTCTACAAACAGAAAAATAAAATTAACAAGATTGCACAATCACAACTTGTATATAATTTATGTTGTACTCACTGTAACCAATTAGGACACACAGTAAGCACATGCTCAACTAGACACTTGCACTGGATTTAAAAAACTAACTATCAAGGACCCAAGAAAATTTGGGTACTAAAAGTCTCAACTTGATTTTGTGTACATGATCGCTTGAAAACATCCAAATGATAACTAGACAGTGGATGCTTAAGACATATGATAGGAGATAGAAGGTTATTTGCAGGTTTTAGAAATGAAGATGGTCAAGTTATTTATGGAGATAATTGAAAAGGAAAAGTAATTGGATGTGGAACAGTAGAAACAAAGGTCAAAAACTTAGACAAAGGTCACTTGGTACTGTTTCAGAATGGTAAGTGCATTATTGTCAAGGATAGGAATTAAAGTAGTCTTTGAAGCACATAGAGTAAATAATTTGTACACGCTTCAATTGACAGAATTAAAAGAAGTCAACTTGTGTTTTGCAACCAAGGAAGAAGAGATTGATTTATGACACAGAAGACTAGGACATGCAAGTGCTTCAGTCATTAAGAAATTAATCAAGTCTGTGCAAAAGGGAAGCAGACCAAGACATCCTTTCAGTCCTAGACAAATGTTACAACTTCAAAGCCATTGGAGCTTATCCATATGGATTTATTTGAACCTATGAGAGCTGCAAGTCTTAGAGGAAAATATTATGGCCATGTAATTATTGATGATTACACAAGGTTCACTTAGGTATCATTCTTATAAGCCAAATCAGAAACATTATCTGCTTTCCTCAAGTTCAGTAAATTAGTACAGAAGAGCCAAAAGTAGACATCATTAGTATTCGATTAGATCATGTGTAGAATTCAAGAATGAAGACTTTGTCAGATTCTGTGAAGAAAATGACATTGAACATAACTTCTTTGCACTAAGAACATCTCATCAAAATGGAGTAGCAGAAAGAAAGAATAGAACACTACTGGACATGGCCAGAACTATACTTTCAGAATACAATCTACCAAGATACTTTTGGACAGAAGCAGTCAATACAGCCTGCTACATCATCAACAAATGCATGATCAGACTAATGCTGAAGAAGACTCCATATGAGCTCTACAAGGATAAAAAGGCAAACATCAGTCATCTCTGATCATTTGGTTGTAAGTGTTTCATTTTAAATAATGGAAAAGATAATATAGAAAAATTAGATGCTAAAAGTAATGAAGGATTTCTTTTAGGATATGTTTCAAAACCTAGAGGATATATGATATTCAAAAGAAAAATATTAGTAATTGAACAAACTGTACATATTTTATTTGATGTAACCCCTCTCTGAAAAAAAGGGAAGAAGAAGATATTGTTGAAGATTTGAATAGAGACTTAGAGAAAGTTACTTTGGAAGAAGACAAAGAGGAAGATCCTCCTTTGGAAGAATTGCAACAACAAGAAGAAACACACGAAAAATTACCAAAGGAGCTGAGGTATCACAAGGATCATCCGAAAGAAAACATTATAGTTGATCCTCAACACAGGGTAAGAATCAGAGGTATGTCAATCCCATGTGATTATCTTGCATTTGTATCTTAGATTGAGCTTAGGACAGTCAATGATGCACTGGAAGATGAATCTTGGATCCTAGTTATGCAAGAGGAACTTAACTAGTTCCAATGCAACCAAGTCTAGACTCTTGTGCTTAGATCTTCTGACCATCTAGTTATTAGAACCAAATGGGTTTTCGGAAACAAGATGGATGGATCAGGAGTAATTATTAGAAACAAGGCTAGACTAATAGCACGAGGATATTCTCAAGAGGAAGTCATTGACGTTGATGAAACATATTCTTTAGTTCCTAGACTAGAGGGAACCAAACATTTACTAGCATATGCATGTTCTTTGAATATTAATCTTGATTAAATGGATGTGAAAAGTATTTTTCTAAATAATTTCATTAAAGAAGAAGTTTATGTTGAGCAACTACTAAGGTTTGAAGATACTAAATATCCATATCATATTTTTCGTTTAAGGAAGGTACTGTATGATCTAAAACAAGCTCTAAGAGTTTGATATGAAAGACTAAGTGCTTATCTTTTATCACATGATTTTTCAAGAGGTAAAGTAGATAACATTTTATTGATTACAAAATTTTCAGAAGGGATCTTAATTATACAAATATATATTGTTGATATTTGTGACGGTCCTCGCCGTTCAGGCCCGTTAACCCAATAACGTGCCTGACACGACTCCGCCTCCCACGATCGGGCCAAAGCCTCGTAAGGGATATCATTCACACTTGTCCGTGGAAACATAAAGAAACACATGCTGAACACACACAAGATACCATATCTCACATATATTAACATGAATGTACATATTCAGTTCCATACATAAGTCATTAATAAATACAACAGCCCGGGACAAACCCCCAAGGCTCCAGAAGTGAAGGCATTATTCTACTGGTGGTGAAGGCCTGACTCCACTACGGTGCGGTCTCGAACTAGAAGAGGGACGAGAACCCTTCTGCTCTCCTTCACCTGGAAGAAGAAAGGGTGAGCCTAACAAGTCACTCGCTCAGTAGGGCAACTCCCCCAAAGTCGATAAACACAAAGATCAACAGATATAGTAAGCAAAGCTGTAAGCATTTGAATGTATAACACCTACGCAAGATGCTAAAGCTGCAAGTAAGTAAACGGAAAACCACAAACAAGTGTACAAGTACGGCGTACACCTCTCAGTCTCGCAGCCACGAACGTGTGGTCCAGCTGCCGCTCCACCTTAACAAATAAGAACTGTGGAGACAACTAACACCACACCTATAGGCTACACAGCTACAGGCCCAAGCCTGACATCTTTAGGGACTCCAGCCGAGAACCCTAAAGTGAGGCACTAGAAATAGGACTAGCTGGGGACCAGTACGTCTACTGGTGTCCATCCCCCAACCACGACCGCGCTACAAACGACCGCACACCCACAAACACGTGTCGCTGCCTAATGTCGTCTTTCCCTCAGCTAGACGTACAACTCAAACTCAGGAGTGAGGGTGTCCAGGAAGACGACACAAACCTCGACGGTATGCATTGTACCAGGACAAACCCCGAGCACCCAGTGCTGGGGACCCGACTGAAGAGGTAACCTCAGAAGGCGTTATAACCTGACTTGCTATGCACACATTTCCATGCAAAACCTTTCGTTAACATTCTCGGTATGGGCCGACACAACCCATACAGACCCTACATCACATTACCAACACAGCCCATGCAATATGGGACAGGACCAGATAAACTGGCCTCAGAACACCAGAGCTCGGGTGGCCACATTTCAAAACGCGTCCAACACAGTGAACGTTTTTAGAAGACTGAATCGCGACGGACTTACCTAACACCTTAAAGGCTGAATCGCGACGTCTGGTTCCGTCGCCTTTCAGGTGACAGAACCCACACTCAACCCTTGTTCCAAAAATCACATCCATGGACCATACAAGTTGTTTAGCAAGAAAATAAATACATAAATAAAACCATAAGCATGATCTCTACCCTCCATACACGATTCCCACATCAAAATCTGTAAACCCTAATCCATACAATCCATGGAAGAGAAAACAGGGCAAGGTTCCCCTACTTGTAAATGAAACACAGATCCGACGATATCCCGGTGTTCCCCGCACTCCGAAGCACCTCCTCGCACCGGAATCACTCCGAACGGATGCCAAAACAGCCACAATTGTCCAAATCTCCCTTCAAAAACCTCAGCAGAGTTCATCCTAGATGAACAGTGTGACTTACACTATTCGGCCAAGGGTTGGATGTGACGAAACGCCTTGTTCAAGCCCGTTAAACTAATAACAAACTTGACTCAAGTCCATCTCCCACGAACGGCCGTAGCCTCGCAAGGGATACCACATACGAGTCCATGTAAACAGAAAGAACACACATGCTCACATATATAATTCACCATTTTATATATATTACACTAGATTTACATAGCCAAATTTCAACAAATGTATAAGAAAGTACAGAAGCCTGGGGCATATCCCAAGGTAACTGGTACAACTGAAGAAAGAAACTACACTGCTGGGGCGTTGGCCCAACACCGCCGCGGCGCGGCTCTGAACTGGAAGACGGCAACGAAACGTCCTCCTTGCCTTCACCTGTGGGGAGTAGAGGTGAGCCTCACTAGTCACTGGCTCAGTAGGGAACTCCGCCAACTCGAGAAAACCATATAGAAGTACGGAAGCAGTAAACTATACTAGAAATTTATAGTACAACCACACAGGATAACAAAGCAATAAATATACTTACCATTTTCCGACTATATTAAACAATCGAAGTAAACAACGGAAAAACTCAGTCACGTGTACGTGCTAAAGTAGGGACCGCCACACTCGAGCCACGTAGACTGGTTCGAGACACCAGTAACTGATTCGGACAAACAAACACAGGTCTACCTCTCAGTTTCGTAGCCACGGACGAAAGGTCCAGCTGCCGCTCCACGTGGAAAAGTCAAACAACTGTGGAGACCAACTAAACACCACTCCTGCGGGTACACAACCGTAGGCCCATGCCTGGCACCCCTAGGGTCTCTGGCCGGAGCACCCTAGAGTGAGGCACTAAAAAGGACTAGCTGGGGATCAGTGTCGACTACCAATGTTCGTACCCCCAACTAAGAGCGCGCTACAAGTGACTAAAAATAAACTTAAGAGTCATTGTCCCACTATCGTCTTTCCCTCAGCTGGACATACAACTCAAACAAAGGAGTGAGGGTGTCCAGGACAGATGACACAGACCTCGACGGTACAACACAAGTATCGTGACAAGCACCGAACTAACAGCCTAGCTCACAGAGAACCTGGGGCACCCAACTAGAGAGGTAACCATGGTAGGCGTCGTACTACCTGCCACACACACAAAACCACGTGCGCACCGCACAAACCACGTGAAATCTCATGACAATCACGAGTGCCGACTGTCCACAACACGTGAACACAGTACGTCTCGCGTGCATATCACGCCAACATGTAAACCACTAGCTAGCTACGTAACCAACATGCCAGCCTCATAAACACGGGCTCTCAGAGCACCACAGGTGCCAATGCACCACACGATATTACCAAATACATCGAATAACAACAATCAGATAATCATGTCACATAAGCCATGCACATTCAAACCATTCGGCTATGGTCGCGACATGGGCCTGTGTCGCCTTCAGAACGTGACGGCCCGATATGGCGAGTTCACCACATGAATGCGACGTACCCACATGTCGTGTTCCCCACCTGAACGCGACGGGTCGACCTGTTGCGTTCAGATCGCGACAGGGGTTCCGTCGCCTTCACAGGCAGGAACCCTAATCCGGAATCCTCTCCACGGATTACCACCCTACTCCATGCACACCACCCTTAATTTGTGTTTTTCATGCTTTTGTGAGTCCCTAATCATGGTATCTATTGTTAGAAACACAAATAACAGGTTAAACGATCGTCACCCACGATCTACAGCCCAAAATGGGAAGAATTACCCTACCTCCATGAAGAATGCGCAACACAGCGATTCCACGGCGTTTCTCTCGCTCCACGCGAACTCCCCCGTGGCGAGACATGCCAAACCGCAAGCTTCCATGCCGAAACACCCCAGAAAACCCGTGCAGCACCTCCCCCTGGCCAAACTGAGCATACTGTGCGCTATTCTGGCCAGTAAGGTTTAAGCACCGTTTGCGGTTAAGAACGCGACAGACCACACTCCATCACGACCCCATCGCGACGGATCTGGGCGTCGCCTTCCTAAGGCTGATGTCTGCAAGTCGCCCAACGGCGCGCGACACGCGGCGCACATGCAGACGATCGCCGATCCCTGGCGGCTATCAGAACGCGATGGGTAGGGCTGTCGCGTTTAGAATGTGACGACCCCTTTTGTCGCATTCACAGACAGAGAATTCCAGGGTGCTACGGGCCCAAACTGTCGGCCCAATAAGTCCCAAAAACACATGCACACACCAAACACCAGCCACATTGGCCACACATTGGGCTCACAAACGCTAAACACAGGATCCACAAGGATCCGAAAAATGCGCGACGTTACATTACTATCATCTAAAAAAGAAATTTCGACCTCAAAATTCATAACACAATTCAAATACATTCAACTTTAAAACATAATTACAAGTACTATCATCTAAAAAGATTTAAAACTTTACTCAAACAAGTAAGGATACCCCTTAGCCATCTCCTCGGCTAACTCCCAGGTATCCTCACCTCCCAGCCTATTTCCCCACCTAACCTTAACTAACTCAATTTCTTTATTTCTTAACTTCCTTGTCTTACGGCCTGTAATCTGTACTGGATATTCTGGCATAGACATATCCGGCCTCAAATCACCCCTTGATAACTAATTATTTGAGTTGGGTCTTCATACACTTTCTTACATGGAGACATGGAAAATACCATGAACATCTGCAAAATTAGCTGGAAAATCAAGTCTATAAGCTATCTCCCCAATTCTCTCTAACACTTTGAAGGGTCCCACATACCTCGACTCAACTTTCTTTTCTTACCGAACCGCACAATACCTTTAGTAGGGGAAACTATCATAAAGACAAAAGTCCCCAACTTCAAATTGAAGTGGTTCTCCTTCGATTATCAGCATAACTTTTCTGCATGCTCTGAACTGTCTGCAATTTTTCTTTAATAACTTTACCATTTCAGTGGTTTGTTGTATCAACTCAGGGCTTACCATTTGCCTTTCTCCCACTTCATGCCAATTCAATGGTGTTCTACACGGCCTTCCATATAAAACTTCATATGGTGCCATCCCGAGGCTGGTATGGTAACTATTATTATAAGCAAATTCAACCATACCCAGATGTTGCTCCCAGCTACCACCCCAAACCAAACAACACGCTCGCAACGTGTCTTCAATTGTCTGGATAGTTCTTTCTATCTGACCATCAGTCTGGGGTGGTAAGCTAAGTTGTATCTCAGCTCAGTGCCAACCACTCTCTGCAGGCTCCTCCAAAAACCAGAAGTAAATCTGGGATCCCTATCAGAAACAATAGACTTTGGGATACCATGTAGTGGAACAATTCTATCAACAAAACCTTTGCTAATCTGTCCACTGCCAGGACATACTTACTGCTATTAATCTGCACACCTTGGTTAGTCTATAACAAATACCCATTCCATTATGTCCTGCTGCTGACCTCGGCAATCCTGCTACAAAGTCCATAGTAATATCATCCCATTTCACTGCGGAATGGGTAATGGTTGCAATAAACCTCCAGGGTTCTGATGCCTGCCTTGATTTGTTGACAAACTGCACATCTTGAACAAATTTTGCTATTTCCTTTTTCATATGAGGCCACCAGAAGTGCTTCTTCAAATCTTGGTACTGTCGGGGTGAATAGTGTACCGAGATTTATGGGCCTCTTCTAATACTCTTTGCTTCACTCTCTTTCTGCTGGCACAAATAATCTGCCTCTGAGCCTGACCACACAGCTATCATCAATGGTACCCCTTCCATTTTCACAATTTTAGCTAATTTACATCTATCTTTGGGCCTCAACAATTTGCCATACAATGACGGCTCTACAACACTACTAGCTAATATTGCCCGCCGTGACTGCTTGCACATACAAGGAGTTCTCCGCTATCTCCTCGTACAACTTACATTCCTTGATCATCATTTGACTTAGATATGCCTATCTGCTTAAGGCATGAGCAACCACATTGGCTTTACCCATGGCACCAAACTGAAATCATAATCTTTTAAATGCTTCACCCATCACGCTGACGGAGATTCAATCTTTCTGGGAAAAGATATACCTTAAGCTTTTAATGATCTGTAAAAATTTCAAATCTCTCGCCATATAGATAATGCCTCCACATTTTAAAGGCAACACAACTGCTGCCAACTCTAAATCATGGGTGGGGTAATTCTCTTCTGTCGGTTTCAATTGCCTGGATGCATAAGCTATTACCTTGCCATGATGCATTAGCACTGCGCCAAGCCCTCTCCTAGATGCATCTGTATATACAAAAAAACCACCATTACCTGTCGGTAATTTCAGTACTGGTGCCGCTGTAAGTCTTTCCTTTAATTCCATAAACTTCTCTGACATTCACCGGACCATACAAATGGCACACCCTTTCTAGTCAGTCTAGTCATGGGTGCCGCAATCTTGGAAAAATCTTGAATGAAGCGCCTATAATAGCTTTTAACCCTAAAAAGCTTCTAATCTCAGTAATGAAGCACCTCTCATCTCATTATTGCCTCCACATTACTTGGGTCAACTGCCACTCCCTCAGCTAAAATGACATGGCCCAGAACTAAATCTCTTTTAGCCAAAATCACACTTCCTGAATTTGGCAAACAACTGATTATCTCTAACCTGCAAGGCAAATCTCAAATGTGCTGCATGCTCCTCTTCAGATGCTGAGTAAATCAGAATATCATCTATAAAGACCACAATAAACTGGTCCAAATACGGATGAAAAATCTGTTCATCAGACCATAAAGCTACATGAGCATTGGTTAGCCCAAATGACATAACCACAAACTCATAGTGACCATATCGGTTCTAAATGCTGTTTTATCAATATCACCCTCTGTAATTCACAACTGGTGGTACCCTGACCTTAAATCAATTTTAGAAAATACCTTAGCTGATGTAACTGATCAAGCAGATCATCAATCTCGGTAACGGTACTTATTCTTTATGGTCACCTCATTCATTTTCTGTAATCAATACACATTCTAAAGCTTCCATCTTTCTTTCTTACAAACAACACCGGTGCCTCCCATAGGGAGTGACTCGGCCTAATGAACCCTTTTTCCAACAATTCCTCTAACTGCTTTTTCAATTCCTTAAGCTCTACTGGCGCCATCCGATATGGTGCTTTAGAAATCGACATGGTGCCCGACAACAACTCAATAGTAAAGTCACCTCTCGGTGTGGAGCTAAACCCGGCAAATCATATGGAAAAAGTACATCTGCAAATTCCCTAACAACGGGAACTACTTCTACTGACTTACCATGTAACGACCCCGAGAACCTGACCCTCGGCCCTGCGAGGACCCAATTTTCCCGGTCGCCGCCCATGGATCTGGGACCTGAAGGAATAATCTAATAATAGTATGTATATGTAATCAACTGATAATGTCAAATACTGATCTAGAAGTGTACTAATGCAGAAAGTGACGAAAACGAACGAGTGAGAGCACCACGTACCACTCTAAGTACAGTCCCAACGCACGCACGCTAGTACAAGTAAAAGGTAGGGGAAGACAAGTCCCTTAGGGGCATACCCCGAGGTGACGTACATGAAGAAAGGGAACCACTGCTGACTATGGGACTCCGACTACCGCCCCGTCTCCTCTGCCCGGCGCGCGCCCTGCCGCTGCTGAGAAGTCTCACCTGGAAAAGAAGGGATGAGCTTCACAACATAAGCTCAGTGGGGACTACGAATCTCCTACTGGCTCTAAACAGGCAGGAGAAATATATATATATATTAATATATATTAAATGAATGACAGCAGTTTATAACTTCTACCTACAAGGAAGTGCGGAAGCAAAACTACAACTAGTACGGTACGGAAGGTACAACGCAGTTGGAAACTCCGTACGACTGCTCGTCGTGACCACCACCGGCTAGCAACACAGACGGAGGGAACTCCGCCTGGACAAAGAACACTAGCTACGGAAGCACTACCACTAGTCACGGTCAGGTGCGTCCATCGACGTCGCTATCCTCGACCCAGGTCCTGACCCTCATGTCTCGTCAGAGCGAGTAGGACACAAGTAACACAATAGTACCGTCGTAGTCTGGCCAGACTAGGTCCCACCCTGACTTCTCTCCAAACGGTTCTTGGGCCGCAAGATCGAGGCAGTGAGAAGAAGGCACTGGACTGGCTGGCTGCGCCGGGTAGAACTCCTAACTGTCCTCGGCGTCCCAGACCACCCACGAGAGCTCTGCAAGTGACTCACACGCCACTGTCATAACCACCGTTTTCCCCTAAGCTCCAGAGTCCTCCTGGTGGCTGCCAACTCGAGCGCAATCGTAGCCCGGAGTACTCCCTCAACAGGCTCCCGAGGATGGGGGTCCCAGCAACGGTAACAACCTCTCACACGGGACAAGCCCTCAAGTGCCGAGCACCCGGAGAAGGACTAGTGTAGACCGTACTAGGGGACTAGCACAGGTGCCACGGTACAGCAAAGCGAAGCGGAAACGGTGTCAGGTGAAAACCTGTCTCTTGGTCGATAACGCGACAGGGCGGACCGTCGTGACCATGTCGCGATGCCCTAGCGTGTCGCGACCTCAACACGACGCTCAGGAGCGTCGCGACCGGGCGCGCGCCGTCGCGATATGAATCGCGGCCTCTGAGGCGGCCACATTTCCAGCTGAGCAGGGTTCCGGAGTAGTCTCTAGGAACCCTCCCCAAAACACGAAATAACATTCACATGAGGGAAGGGATCATGCACAACATGTATTAAAAGCTATAAATCCACCAAACCACCCACGATCCCTTAAAAGCATGGATCTACGCTCGAAGGAAACCTCACTCAACTCGAGCATGGAGTTCTTACACTCCCAATCCCCAAACCACAAGGAAACCACAGTCTAGAGGGGGGGATCATGCTTAGGCGAGAGGGTCGGACATCTCTACCTCCACACAAAGAACGCACCCGTTGAGCCTTCTCGTAGGAATGGCTGTCTCCTCCTCGCACCGCACGCCACAAGCACGACCCCTGCACGAATGGGACGACGCGCTTCTTCAGTACGGCCACCTCAAACATGGGGGAGCGCCTAAAAAACCGCAAGGGAGCTCCGAGGGGGCAAGAGGGGAAGAAGAGGAAGAGAAGAAGAGGGGGGAAAGGGGCGCACTATCGGTTTTAAACCGATGGCCCCCCCAGCATTGTCGCGACGCCCAGGAGCGTCGCGACCATGTCGCGACCTCCCCCAAGTCGCGACACCAAAGCACGGTCAAACCTCGAAGACTGAAAAAGCAAACGCGATGGTCTGGCAGGTCGCGTCAACGCCGCAAGACCCGACATGACCGTTCTGACAGACAGGACAGCGGTCAAGCCGTGTCAGAACACAGTCGCGACAACCATGGTGACACGACAAGGACGCGACGCTCATCCCGTCGTGACACGAACCGCCAATCCTGTCGCGACAGGCCGCTCTGGCGGCGCCCATGTCACGGCCAGGGCGCCTGTCGCGACTTGGGGATGGGGGCCAAGGCCCCAGGGGGCCGGGTATACATCCCACCCACCTTATGACATTTCGCCCTCGAAATGAAGACAACTCGGTCTCAACCCGGAAAACAGCGAGGGGAGATAACACATACCGATCAATCAAACAAATAAGGGAACTGCTCCCGCATCTCATCCTCGCGCTCCCAGGTGGCCTCGCCACCGACACAGTTCTGCCAAACGACCTTCACCAGCAGAATCTGCTTCCTGCACAATTGTTGAACTCTGCGGTCGGCAACACTGACCGGGTACTCTGGCACTGACAAGTCTGGCTACTCCAGCTGCGAGTAGTCCACCCGTGCGAAGGATCTACGACGTACTTCTTGAGCTGTGAAACGTGAAACACACTGTGCACACCTGCTAGCTCTGCCGAAGACTCAACCTGTAAGCCACCTCGCCGACCCTCTCGGTGATAAAGAATGGCCCGACGTACCTCAGACTGAGCTTCCCCTTTTGACAAACTCATGACGCCTTGGTCAGCGAGACCCGCAAGAAAACAAGGTCACCAACACTGAACTGTAACGGTCTCCTACGTACGTCTGCATAACTCTTCTGTCTGCTCTGTGCTGCCCGAAGCCTCTGCCTAATCAGACGACTGTGTCTGCACACTGCTTCACTAACTCTGGCCCCAAAAGCTGCCTCTCACCAACCTCAAACCACTATAGTGGAGTCCTGCATGGGCGACCATACAAGCCTCGATGGTTCCATTCTGATGCTCGAGTGATAGCTGTTGTTATACGCGAACTCCACCATCGGAAGGTGCGACTCCCCTGCCGCTCCACTCTAAACAACACGCTCTCAGCATGTCCTTCAGTGTCTGAATGGTCCCTCTAACTGTCCATCTGTCTGAGGGTGGTACGCTGTGCTGAACCTCAACTCTGTACCCAGTGCTCTCTGAAGACTGCGCCAAAACTGGGATCCCGTGCAATGAAACTTGACCCGAGTCCGTCTCCCGCGAACGGGCCGTAGCCTCGCAAGGGATACCACATACGAGTCCATGTAAACAGAAAGGAAAACACATGCTCACATATATAATTCATCATTTATATATATTACACCAGATTTACATAGCCAAATTTCAACAAATGTATAAGAAAGTATAGGAGCCTGGGGATACCCCAAGGTAAACTGGTACAACTGAAGAAAGACACTACACTGCTGGGGGCGCTGGCCCAAAACCGCCGCGGTGTGGCTCTGAACTGGAAGACGGTAACGAAAACCTCCTCCTCGCCTTCACCTGTGGGGAGTAGGGGTGAGCCTCATTAGTCATAACTTAGTAGGGAACTCCCCCAACTCGAGCAAACCATACACAAGTACGGAAGCAGTAACTATACTTGCAATTTATAGTACAACCACGCAAGATAACAAAGCAATAAAAATACTACTATTTGCCGACTATATTAAACAACTGAGTAAACAACGGGAAAAACTCAGTCACGTGTACTGCTAAAGTAGGGACCCACACACTCGGCCACGTAGACTGGTTCGCGACAGTATTGACTGACTCGGACAACCAAACATAGGTCTACCTCTCAGTCTCGCAGCCACGGACGAAAGGTCAGCTGCCGCTCCACGTGAATAGTCAAACAAATGTGGAGACCAACTAAACACCACTCTTGCAGGTACACAGCCGCAGGCCCATGCTGGCACCCCTAGGGTCTCCTGGCCAAGCACCCTAGAGTGAGGCACTGGAAAGGACTAGCTGGGGACCAGTGTCGACTACCGGTGTCCGTGCCCCCTACTAAGAGCGCGTACAAGTGACTAAAAACAAACTCAAGAGTCATTGTCCCAGTGTCGTCTTTCCCTCATCGGACATACAACTCAAACAAAGGAGTGAGGGTGTCCAAGACACGACACAGACCTCGACGGTACAACACAAGTACTGGGACAAGCCCCGAACTAACAGCCTGGCTCCAGAGAACCTGGGGTACCCAACTAAGAGGTAACCACGGTAGGTGTCGTACTACCTGCCACGCACACAAAACCACGTGTGCACAGCACAAACCACGTGAAATCTCACAACAATCATGAGTACCGACTGTCCAAACAACGTCTCGCGTGCATACCACGCCAACACGTAAACCACTAGCTAGCTACGTAACCAACATGCTAGCCTCATAAACACGCGCTCTCAGAGCACCACAGGTCCAATGCACCATACGATATTACCAAATACATCGAATAACAACAATTGGATAATCATGTCACATAAGCCATGCACATTCTGACCATTCATCTGTGGTCGCGACATGGGCCTGTGTCACCTTCAGAACGCGATGGCCCGATATGGCACATTCACCACATGAACGCGACGCACCAACATGTCGCGTTCCCCACCTGAATGCTGCGGGTCGACCTGTCGCGTTCAGATCACGATAGGGGGTTCCGTCTCCTTCACAGGCAGGAACCCTAACCGGGATCCTCTCCACGGATTACACCCTACGCCATGCACACCACCCTCTTCATGTTTTTCATGCTTTTGTGAGTCCCTAATCATGGTATCTATTATTAGAAATGCAAATAACAGGTTTAAACGATCGTCACCCATGATCTACAGCCCAAAAATGGGAATAATTACCCTACCTCCACGAAGAATGCGCAACACGGCGATTCACGGCGTTTCTCCTGCTCCACGCGAACTCCCCCGCGGTGAGAACACGCCAAACTGCAAGCTTCCACGCCGAACACCCCAGGAACCCCGCGCAGTACCTCCCCAGCCAAACTGAGCATACTGTCTCTGTTCTGGCCAGCAGGTTTTAAGCACTGTTTGCGGTTAGAACGCGACGAACCACTCGTCGCGACTCATCGCGACGGATTTGGTGTCGCCTTCCTAAAGCTGACGTCTGCAAGTCGCCCAGCGTGCGACACATAGTGCACATGTAGACGATCGCCAATCCCTGGCGGCTATCAGAACGCGACGGGCAGGGCTGTCGCATTCAGAACGCAACGCCCCCCTCTGTCGTGTTCAAAGACAGAGAATTTCAGGGTGCTACGGGCCCAAACTGTTGGCCAATAAGCCCAAAAACACATGCACACAACCGAACAATAGCCACATTGGCCACACATTGGCTCACAAGCGCTAAACAAGGATCCGAAGGATCCGAAAAATGCGCGACGTTACACTGGAGCTCAAACACACAGGGTCTAAATCGCGTCGAGTCTTCCCACCGCGTTTAGAAACGCGTCGACATCAGCGACGCCTTTAAACCCCGACGTCTCTGCAAACGCCATGTGGCGTGCATGCAGCGGCGCTAACGTAGCGGCGGTCGAAAATCGCGTCCATGCAGGTGGACTGTTCTACTCAGAGTCGCGTCGTCGGGTATGCCGTGTTCTTAATGAACGTGACAGAGGCCTGGTTGGGTTGAGATGCCAACCCTCCAGCCTCCCACCTGCACCATAACCTGTAAAGCTTATAGACCCACATGGTCTACCAATGGGCCATACATGGCCTCCAAAACCTGGTAAACCATGATCTGAACGTACCAGATATTACATATTATTTTTATTCTCTCTTTGCAAACTCTTTAAAAATCTTATGCAAAGTGAATTTAAAATGAGCATGATGAGTGAGTATATTCTTTCCTTGGCTTACAAATCAAGTTAGACCAAGGAAGAGGCTCACATTTGTCAATCAAATACATTTCATATTTGCTCAACAAACTTGATTTTGACAAGTGTAAGCCATTATGAACTCCATGAGCTCAAGCATAAAGTTAGACAAATTCAATTGGTAAAAAGCTAAATTGAAAGATTTATAAAGGAAGGATTGGTTCATTGTTCTATCTAACTGCAAATAGATCAAACATAATATCAGTGTATGTTTGGGCATCATATTGAGGTTGATCCCAAGAATCTCATCTAAATGCTGTTAAAAGAATTTTTGAAATCTTATTAATACAAGCAATTAGGTTTATGGTATCCTAGATGTCCTGAATTTATTTTGCTTGGATATAGTGATGCTAACTATACTGGATGTAAATAGATAGAAAAAGCACCAGTGACACTTATCAATTTCTTGTAAGTTGCTTGTTCTCTTGTCTTCCAAAAAGCAAAATTGAATAACATTATCCACAACAAAACAAAATACAATATAGTTGAAAGTTGTTGTAACTCAACTGCTGTGGAGCGAACATCCAACTAAAGATTATGGTCACAAATGAAAACAATTCCTATGCTATGTGACAATACAAGCACAATCAATCTCCAAGAATCCAATCCAGCACTCAAGAACCAAGTACATTGAGGTCAAACATCATTTCATCAGAGATCATGTAAGTAATAGTGATATTATACTTAAATTGTTGATACTACTCACCAACTAGCAGATATTATCAAACCTCTCTCTAAAATATATTTCTTCAATAAGAAGAAAAATATGAATCTGTAATTCTAAACAACATACTTCTCTAAGCTAAACAACAAGTATTTGAAATCCCATGTAAGAGATCTTCACTTCGACTAAGGCCATTCATTAGTCAAAGTTCTCACAAGTCGTAGTTGATAACTGCAGCTGAAGTGAGAGTCGAAGTTATAGCTTTAGTCGAAGTTGGAGTCGAAGTTTTTGAAGTCGAATTTATAATGAGTTACATTCAAACTTTATTGATAATTTAATCATACAACATATATATATATACAATAATATGATTGCTTTTCTCTCTTGCTCTAATTGTCATGTTCGAAATCGAAGTTTTTAATCTCATCCATTGATCTTAATCAACCTCGATTACGAACACTTTATCTCTTGATATCTATTAGAGATATCTCTCATAAATACTCTTAGTTGTATTTATCTCACCTACCACCATTTACAAAACTTTGAAAACTTGTCACCTTGTTGCTCCCACGCTCGTTGTCGACTGTGAAGATTTCATGTTGATTTCATCTTCTCCTCTCCAAAGCTTGAAAAGGTAGAATCTTTACTATGATTCAAGCATTTTATCACTTACTTCTTGATCCTCGAGGTGATTCCTATCAATTTCTTTCTAAATGGCTTCGTCTAAGGATTTGGACTCCTCTTTCTTTACTCTAGATCAGTTCAAAAAGCTTTCTAACACCACAAGGCATCAGTGGTGCCGATAATGTGTAAATTTATCTCAGTTAATAGGCCAACTTGTTTGTTTACTGATATGGTAGAAGCTATGCGATGGAGAAAGCTATGTGAAATCTAGGAGCCTATATATGAAGATTTGGTTAAGGCTTTTTATGTTAGTTTTAAGGTAATAGAGGATGGAGCACTAGAAGCCAATGTTAAAGGAAAGAAAATCAAACTTTCTAAAGATATTCTGGTAAAGTCTTGGAATGTCCCAAGATGGGCCATAGGGCCAGTGATGCTGTTTTTGGAAAGACAAAGATTGGGCATCATTGGAGCCGAGGGGGACATACATAAGAAGAGTTTGTTGATCAACCAATTGATAGCTGAAAAGAGACTGCTTCATACTATCATTACAAATATTGTAACTCCAATGGCAGGCACACACTCATCCATCTCCTCTAATGATGGAATCTAATGTTTTGGGCCATCCAGAGGCATCTTTTGAATCTTGCATCAGTGATCATATAAAGGATGATTGAGTCCATGAACTTAAATGAATCCTTGCCCTATGGACCACTGCTGATAGTCTGTTCAAGATGAACCATATTGATTTGAGCAATGAGATTCCAGTATAGATGAAAAAGAGCATTGGAATGTCCACACTGAGAAGGAGTCATTATACCTTAGTAGGAAAAGTCCAAATATTTTGGAGTAAGGATTTGGTACCAGACTGCTCTCATGAAGTGTTTGTTCCATCAGTCGCTCCATAAATTCTAATAGTTGAAGTTGAGACAGAAATATGGCACCCCCAGCAATAATAGAGCAGGAACAACTTCATGAAGAGACAATTGCTCAAGTCATTAATGATATTAAGGGTAAAACAATCATAGAAGATGTACCCACAGAACAGACTGGCATGTCTACTAATGAAACTCTTAAAGAGCATCCATATCATCACATCTCTCCTCCACATGTTGAGCCTTCTAGACCTTCTCAATAGCCATGGGCTCAGGGGAGACCAGTGGAAGCAGATCAATTGATGGTGTTATAGTTTGATTTGCAAGCAACAAGAAATGATCAATATCATTCAGATGCAAATCCGTCAAGTGGATGTCAAGTTTTGATACATGTCTGATGAAATGCAACAATTAAAAGAGTTGTTCTTTCAATTCATATGTAGTTAGAATAAAGACGACACTCAAAGTCATGCTATGCTTGCAAAAATAATAGAAACGAAAAAAGCAGCAGCAATAATAGAAACAATAGCAGCCACCAACTGTAGCAGAGAAAAGTGAGAAGGAGTAGCAAAAGAAAGGAAGTTGACTCCCCAAAAGGGACTTCTACTCAGGTATTTCAATGAAAAGTCAAAAGAAGATTGTGAAGTTTGGATCCAAAGTATTCCTTTCCTCTCCAACCCATCCTTTCATTTTTGCTATACAACTAGAATCCACTACAACCAACTACACCAGTTCCACAACCAACAACCTTACAAGCTCCACCTTCTACTATAGCTCAACTTGAAGCCACTTCCTCTACACCTATTCAAGTCAACCTTAGCACTACTAGCATACTTTTTCCACCTATTATCATACTAGAACCATCTGATGAGGCTACTTCCTCCAGACTGGTAGGCAAGCAACCTATAGAACCTACATCCTCCAATGATGAATCCAAAGACAAAGACTATAACCCAGAAACCCAACCAGGAAATTCAATTCTGTCCACCTACAATTTTCTTATCTCTTCCAAGGACCTCTGAGCCTAATCCGAACCAGAATGCGCCACTTATTGCAAAGTTGGTACCAAGAGAAGAGATCCCCAGTCAACTTAGGAAGAAAAGAAAAAGAATTGTCAAAGAAAAAGTGTTTCCTCCATTCTGATATGCTTTCATTCATTATTCTAAGAGGTACTTTGATTTATTTGAAGAGTTTTCGAAGATAAAAATATTTCTAAAAGTTTATGATATGCATGGTTATAAGCTTGAAGATTGTTTTCCCATTCTATTAAGAATTAAGGACATTCCAATAGCAATAATAAATGTTATCATCAATGCCAGTCTTAGTATGTCAGTTGATGAATTCCTCAGAGCTTATCCAGGAGAAGTAGTAAAGTACAGAGAAGCTAACAAAGGTAAATTAGTACCACTCAGTGTCAGGAACCATATGAATCTAAGATTTTATGACCTATTTGGTAAGTCTCTCAAGAAGAATCAAGATATCTTCACCTGTATGAGAACTTGCAATGAAGAAAGGTTTAAGTGGAATCTATGATATGTTAGCATGGATCAATGGTTTATGTTACTAAATGGGTAGAGAACCATTACACCATCTATGAACATTGGGTTGCCCTCAAATTTGTACCCAAGTTTGATAGGAGCAGTCACACTCAGAAGAGAGTTTGCTAGGCCAATATTCAATAGACACATCAGGTTGGTAGTCAGATACTAGGTGAAACATAGCAACCATCTCTCATATCATAGGTTTGCTAACTTCACACTATAAAGTCAAAGCAATACCTTAAACAGTTTCAAGATTGCTTTGTAGAATTAGATAGACTGATAGCTAAAAAATGGTACAAAGGCATCCTGATGAAGCTAAAGAATGCAAGAAGGGAAAGTTTCATCCTTATTAGTTCATGCACAGAGATTACGAAAGCCTTAGAAAATCCCTTGAGCTGAAATGGGATAAAAGATATCAGATCTACTACAAGGCTAAGGCAGAGGCATACTCAAAAGGGCTATACTGGAATATTACAGCTTATGAGTTTATGAAGAAGGCAGCTACCAAGAAGTTCATTTCCTTGAAGCAGACTATGTTGAATGGAGACTATCATGAGAAGCTTAATTGGTATCATCGCCAGCACATCAAGTCTTATAAAAAGTTTTCATCCATAGCACCCTCCTACAACATTGGCAGCTCCCTATTCATTCATAACTTTGAAGATAATGAAAGGAAACTCTAGAATCTAATTACAACCCTACTTTGATTAGATCCCTTCCAATCTACATCTTCCTAGTTCTTCTTGAACATCATCTTTTTAATATATCATTGTATTCCATCAGTTCCCTTTATTTCTCCACTCCTTTTATGGCTCTTACACCTTCTATCCTTTTTGCTGATGACAAAAAGATGAAGAAAATATAGAAGATTATAAGGGAAGATTATCAAAATAAGGGGGAGAAAATATTAAACTTAGAAGGATCATATATTCAGGGGGAGCATCAAGTAATTCTATTACATATCTATATCTGCATAACTTATTTTCTAATTGATTTGTTTGCATATGGTAATATCATTATGAATTTTGATATATGAATTTTTAATTTATAAGATTTTATCACCAATAAAAAGGGAGAGAATTGTTGAGGACTTGTTTGTACACATTTAAGTAAAGCATTACTTATAGATTTGAATATGACAAAATCCTATTGCAGTCTTATTTAATTAACAAATCCATCTGATTGTGTGTGATTAGAATTACTTGTAGTCTAGATTTTATTTTATTGTCGACAGATCTCTCTATATTGTCAACATATTTATCTTGGGTGTCGTCACATGCTTTTCTATTTGTCGACACATGATTTACTTCAAGCGAATAATTTTCTAAGTATGAGATCGGCTCTAACTGGGTCAGTCGAAGTGCGACATCGATTGGTTAGCAAGTCTCAATAGTCGAAGTCCAACTCTGAGTCCTAGCCAGTCGAAGTGCGACATCGATTGATGAACAAGTCTCAATAGTCAAAGTCCACTCCAACTCGTGACCAGTCGAAGCTTCACATCATGTCGATTGACATTATTTTTGTTGCGATTAATGAGCACCACATCGATTGACGTTATTTTTGTTGCGATTGATGAACACCACATCAATTGGCATTGTGTTTTGTTGCGATTGATGTAATCCATATCGATTGGTGTTATATCCTTCCGATTAGTGAACAATAGATAAGTTGTGTTCCCATTACTGATCAAATGTTCACTTCTCATATTGATTGGTGTTATATCCTTGTGATTAGTGAATAAAAGGTTAACTTGTGTTTTGATTACGGAACAAGTATTCACTTTTCATTCCGATTGTTTTAAAGTGTTCCGATTGCTGTTATATTCCCGCTTCAACTCTTTTCCAGTCAAAGTACTCTATCATTCTCATTTATGTTAAGTATCTAAGAGTCGAAGTATGACTCTGACTTATCTTGAAATGTCTAAGAGCTGAAATTCAAATTTTTGTTTCCCTCTCTTTCTCTACAATGTTAAAGATATTATATTTTTTTGAAGAGAACATAGCTTGACTTGTCAATTTAGAACCTCTGTTGTTAATATCTTTTAAACTGACAAATGTTTTAATATTCTTTTTAAGTAAATCTTTTGTAGCTGGCTTTTACTTGCCAAAAGTAAAATAAATTTACTTTTAGAAGCATGTCAGATATTACACCAATAAGGATACGTACTTTTTCTAGGACAGAAAGGAGTCAATATTATCTTACTTTTTTTCTTCTGTCTAGTATACTATCCGCTTCCTTTCTAATCTCAGAAGAAAGGAAGTGTCTTGCGTGTTTGTGATGTATGTAGGTTTCCCATGCACACAGGCTATCCTAGAATGGCAACCAAGCTGATTGTTAAACAGAAGCATGCATGCTATCCTAGAAGGGCAACCAAGCTGATTGTTAGGAAAAAGACTTGGAGACATTACACTCAAGATATTTCTTTCCAATCTAAATGTTCATATTTCAACTGTCAGATTCAAATGGATAGTCGAAGATTGAAGACTCTATAGTAGGCAATCGAAGCATTTGAAGAAGGATATAAACACATACATACATTTCTAAAGATAGACAACGACCTTCAATGAAGAAAATCTATTCATCTGTTCAAGCCTTTGAGTAGTCTTCAACTATGTGGACAAGTTTCTTAGATCATCCATCTAATCCACTTAGAGCCAGAAAGAGAAGAGTGCATCCAATCTTTATCCTTTGTAGATCTCTTTTTGTCTGTGCTTGGTCATTCTTTGAGCATAAACATTAGTGCTTGTAACCAGTAGGGGGTTTGTTCCCAGTGTTTCTCTCTTGTAGAAGGGAGGGCCTACTAGAAGTAGGAGATTTGTGTGCCCCTCAGTGAAGGGAAGACTTGCTTAGGAGCAAGTGGTGTATGTCCTTCTTTGAAGGGAAGACTAAGGTTTCTTGGTGGTTAGTGGAAAATCTCAAGAGCTGCTTGGGGACTGGATGTAGGACTCTTATTTGGAAGGAGATCTGAACCAGGATAAATCATTTGTCTCTTATGTGTGATTAATTCCGCTTACTCATATCTTTATTTCACACATTACACTAATCGCTAACAAGACTTCGAGTGAGTTTTAGATCATTCTATCTTACCAAAAATTGCAAAAGAAAGTCCTATTAACCCCCCTTTAGGACATCTCAACTTCATTTCGATCCAACATTTAGTGTGGTGGTTTAGATTATCACCCTAATAATAAAACAACCCAAATTCAAAATCTAAAAAAACCTCATGAAAAATCCTTTTTGAGTGCGCCTCGTTCTCCCCAGCCTTATTTTCTCGGCATTTGCAAAGAATATATAGAAAAAGCTGCATGAATTGTATTACTACTTTTTCTCGGCCTATTTTTTATTTAAACTTTAAATAAGTATAGGTTGATCGACATCAAGTCCCTGTTGGATCAAAATGGAACAGAGATGTCCTAGTGGGGGGTGAATATGACTATCTTTGAAACGATCTGCAAATAATAATTAGATCTGAAAATACTCAAGGCATTGTTAGCAGTTAATGCGATGTGTGAAATAAAACATATGAGTAGTGGAAGCAATCAAACACAAAAGACAAAAAAATTATTCTTGTTTGGTTCTTGTTCCAAACAAGTGTCCTATGTCTAATCCCAAAGCTACTCTTGGAATTTTTCACTAACCACTAAACAACCTTGGCCTTCCCTTCAAAGAGGGCCTACACCACTTGCTTCTAAGTAAGTCTTCCCTTCACCAAAGAGGCATACGACCTCCTACAACAAGTAGGTCCTCCCTTCTACCAAAGGGGAACAATCGGAACAACCCTCCTTCTTTTAACTTTTCTATTTCTGATTTTAGTAAAGTGTTAGTTTTTTACTCGTTAACAAAATTTAGCTTAAGAACTTTTTATTTCTTTATTACACTTTTATATTTATCATACAATTCATGAAAGCATCTTCTAAATTATCAGAATTTGAATCAGAACAGGAAGTGAATGAGATTTCGGAATTTACTTGCTCTAGTCCTACCATGAGGGCTAGATTTGCTTCCTCCATTTTTGATTCTGAACTTGATGAATTTGAGTTTGATACTTATTCTGTAATGTCCCAAAGTTTATAGTAAATTAATATGACATTTGAAAATAAAAAATGATAGTAAATTATATGTGAGACATGGTCATTCACATAAAACATAATTTCTCTTAATTTAGGGATATTTCTATATTATTAGTATAACTCTGGTACTATCTTCTGATGCACGCATCCCGACGAGAAGTCATCATAATTTGATAATAGAATTAAAATTTGACAATACCATAATTCTTAGAAAAATATATTGATTCTAGATATAGAAAAATTAAGAATTATTGGTGCACTAATATCAAGATTATTACGACCTAATGATTTTTGAGATAATTTTCTCTTGACAAAAATAATTATAAAATTAAAATAGAATTACTAGAATTTGTAAGACCTCTCAACTAGCCTATTTTTAAATTTTCAGATTAATTGGTGTCATTTAGATATAAAAATAGGGAAAATTAATTGGGGGTCCCTGTCAGAGCCTGGAACTTATTTCCTCGTCCCTGTCAGAATACCGGTTGATGTAAAGTCCCTGCTTTTCTCCAGGTTTAATTTCCAGTCCCTGCTTTTCAGATGTCACCATTTACGGCCCTCCACACACGATTTCCGTCTCCTTGGCCTCCGTCTCTTTTTCCCATTCCCGTCTTACCCTTCCCTCCTTTTTTCCATCGCCTTTTCCCCAAACGACGCTGACGCTTCGGTGGCCCGTGAACTCTGACCGATGCGAAGTTACTGTTACATACCCTGCCAAGAACTGATACAGCAACAATTGACAGCACTTACAAACAGTCTTCGGACGACCGTTCTTCACACTATAAAAGGAACCCAGGGTCATTCCTATCCTTCATCACAAGCTTCCCTCGCTCTTCTTCTTCCTATCTTTGTTGCTCGTCTTCTTCATCTTTATTTGCAGATGTATTCATCTAACCGTGCTCCCCAGAGGGATGGCAAGGCACCTGCCTCACCGGTGCCATCGTCGCCCCCGGCTCCCCCGTTGCGACAGTCCAACTTCAGCGCCGACTACTGAGACGATTTTTACATCGGCTGGAAGATGGCTTTACAGAAAGCCTCCCGGCATTACGGCGACAAGGGCCTCAATAACATCCTCCCAGACATCGGCCCTAGGGTAGAACACATCCCTTCCTCCGCTTCCTCCGCTGACCGTTCCGGCAACTGCCCTTCCTCCGCTGACCGTTCCAGCACCTGCCCTTCCTCCCCTGACCGTTCCGGCACCTGCCCT